>CAJQZM010041615.1:0-15011 GCA_907164665.1 Colias nastes | reverse complement strand
CCCCCCCTACACATCAAAAAAACAAAATTGCGTCCTCTAAAAAACGCAAGGTTAGGGCTAAAAAATGTAACATTTCAATGGATCAATTATGTATTAGATGCTATTACTAAAACTTCAATGACCGTCTGTCTTTTCGTTTTTCACCAGGCTGTATTTCAAGTAAGGTGCTGATGAATTTTTCAGAGACGATGTTTTCATCTGTTGTCACTATACACTCGCTTTAATAAAAATAAAATCGGTTGGCACGGTTCTAAATTGAATCAGTGACAATTTCCTGCAAACGAAATTTCATTTTTTATTGTAAAATAAATTTTTAATTTGCGGGAACATTTCGCGAGCGAACCATTGAGATAATAGTACTACGTATGGAGGAGACACCACGAACAAAATCTGTGCTCCATTTTTTTGCTCTAACTAAGTTTTAAAAATTATTATCTAGTTAGGTACTACCGATGAAAGTTATTCCTTTGCACTTTTCCGTATTATTTGTATTATTTGTGCAATATCGTAACACACACGAAGGCATATTTGATGCGTTTCACTTTAAAACAAATAAAAAATGAGCGTGCAGTTACGCCATATGGCGTATGTTGAGCGGAACATAAGTGATGTAGGCGGTGTCGTCTCCATATGTATATCTCAATGGAGCGAACAGCTAGTTTGATAAAATATCTACACTTTCATTTAGTTGAAATGTTTGTTGTGTATTGTTGAAACTTTTAGCCCTATCACGGCCACTAAGTAAGTTGTTACACATTGTAGAATCTGAAAAAAGCAAAAAAAAATATTCTTATTATATGTTTGGTATTCATGAGGCGCCTAGATGACGTCTATGATCGGCCGTCATTGTAAATGTTTTTTCATAATGGCGTCGTAATGGCGACAAACATCGACGATCATTAATTGTTGGGCCAACGCGAGAGATTGTGATGAGGGCCCATAATACTAAACATAAATGCCGCTATATTTTAAATAGAGTTATCCTTTTTTTTAATTAATAACAAAATGTGTTTTTAGCAATTGTTTTTACCCTTAATCTTTACCTTTATTCCGTGTTTTCCAATTACAGCACTAACTAGAGCGCATTATGCGGCATAATGCTTAACGTTGAATGTTCCAACTACAGCAACGCTTCGCACAATCGAGCACTCTTAACCCTTATTCAAACGCGAGCCTGTGGAGGAGTTAACAAAAAAGTACCTAAGATACGTTCCTGGGTAATTTTGGGTCGTAGATTTCAAAAATACACACAAAAGAGGAGTTAGTGGGGGGGAAGTAACCTTTTTTTGGTGGGAAGTATATTCTGGTGGGATCTGTTCTCTCTTGTAAAAAGGTTGGAAAGGTGGGAACTATAGCTCCCAGTGTCCAGTATGACACCAATATTTTCAAACACTAGCTAGTTGCCCTGACTCCACTTGTGAATTTAATTTTATCGTAAAAAATTATATAGATCATATTTTTTAATAAAGCGGGTGAAAGTACTCATCAATGAAAGTTTCTTTTACTAAGGGAAGAATTCGGGAATTGAAAAATGAATGACTTCAACATAAACAAGGCATTTTTCTAAAACAAAATAAAAGCAATAGGTAAATACTAATGTATTGAGTTAAGATGTCTAATTATCTGATCGAAATAATGAAAATAATAAATAGGTTGCTTATACCAACTAAAAAAGATTTTTTAGACACACGGATTTTATATATAGAATTTCCGAATGTCGTGTGCAGTGAAGAACACTGGGATGATATCTACCCACTTATAGACTTAATTTCAATCGACTCTACCAAGGTATAAACGAAAGATTCTGGGCATATTTTTACGTTTCACGCAACCTTAATATATAGTCTAGTTTACATAGCTAAAACTCAAATCTACTTATCTAATTTTTTTTCAGCACTACACAAAAAACTAAAAAATAACGGTCGTTTTCGGTGGCAAAATCACGTCACCTGACTTTGACGTGTGTTTACCATGACATGTAATAATTCTCTGAAAAGTGTTTCCATGAAAAAAAGTTCTCTGAAATGTTAAGATTGCGTAGATAAATATTACACTGCATTAGGTTTAAGCATATAAAAATAAAACACGATTTACTTCAATCTGAGACGTGGGAAGTATAGCTCCCAGCGTTTTAATAAGGGTTAAAAGTAATGCGCGTGAATTGATGCGTGCAATCGATTTATCGTTAGTAGGTAATTATTAATTGTTGGAAAAAATTTTAAAGCTTTCGTTTCATTGTAGTTTTTTCGAAATAACTAATCAAAGTTAATTCAAATTGTGTTAAAAAAATAAATATAAGTATGGATGAAGGTACAAACATTGAAAAAAATGTTAATGAAATAATCAAAATCCAAATTACTTAAAATAACCGTAAATAGTTTTCAACCAATTATTATGTATACCACTTTATTTACACATTAATGAGGTTATTGCTAACTCTATGAATATTTTTTTTTTCAACACTGAACTTAGCGCAACCTGCTGGTGCGTTTCACGTTCCAATTAAGCATCAGCATAATTCGGCATTGTGCGCCACTGAGTCGCATTATGCTCTGTAATTGGAAAACAGCCACTGTCAATAATCGGTCGATAGTAACAATCTTCATAGGGGATATTTTCTTTTTATTAAGATATGTTAGTAAAAAGAATATTTTCAATTCATTCGTTATCCTCTCATTGTAGATATATTTCTTTTGTAACATTATTAAATGGGTACCTACGCATGAGAGACATCTGAAATTAAAGTAAAAATTAATTGTCCAATTTAAAGATAATTCACATGTTAGTATAAGCCTTAAGCATCTCATAATGCCATAATATTAGCAAATAGGTTTTATTTTGGCACAGGAGCTGGTGGTCCACCACCGACCATGAACATTTGCAGAGATTATCACCTCGGAAATAGATTGCTGACTTTATATTTAAGAAAGAGAATAGGAAAGGAGCGATTTGCGGAATAAAGGAAAGGATAAAAAAGGACATGGCCCTTCGTTTTCGTTCGTTTTTTTGCCCATATTAAATCAAATATATCAACTAGGTATAATTTGAAAAGACTGATAAAGAAAAATGTAAACAAATGTACCTTTTTATGCACTGAATGGCACGGTTCACTCAGTATAATAAATTTAGAAAAAATAATATTCACACACAATATGAAGTGTATTACGATTGATCCAAGTGATTCTGAAAATTTTAATACATCCTATTAATCCTACTAGTAGGTATTATAAATGCGAAAAATTGTTTGTTACTCCTTCACGGAAAAACTGCTGAACCGATTTTCATGAATTTTGGCACACACTGAAGGTACATAGGCTACATTATATATAACGCTAAGACCAATATGAACGCAGCAATGCGGATAAAACTGCGGGACGCTTAGATACCTATACTAGATATATAAATATATACTTTACCTGTAAAAGTAAGTTAGAGTTTCCTACAGGTTAGGTACCTCAAATGCGTACCTTTTTTGATGAATAAGGTAACAAATATCATAGCGGCTGCCATGATACATAGTACACTACTAGCTATTAAGAACAACACTATAAATTATAATTCCCGTTGTATCATTGACACTTTCTATCGCCTCACACACAGAAGAGAAGGAATGCGCCAAGTTACGGATCCTCTCAGATATGTGTAGAAGTTGACGTGGCTCTGGTGGTAGAACAAATGGATGTCTAGAGATAAACTGTTTTACCAAAAAAAAACTTAAGACAGGGTTTAACTTTAAGCGCGGGTTCTCTTTAATCTGGTTGTATCATATTTCACATAGACAACTAACTATTAAAGTGACAGATCCCTGGTTTTAAGTTAAGACTGTGTTTAAATGGTTTTGTGATAAGACCAATAGGTAGTGTTATAATAGACATCATACTTATAATTTGTTTTCAGTTATATAATATGTTGACATAACCTTTTTTACTGAAAAGATTTACGTACCGTTGGTTTGAGCTGATTGGGCATTAACGTAATTGTTGCGTAATGTAACTTTTCTGCTATCGTTTTTATATTCACCTTCTAAAATGTAATGATAATGAAATGAAATGAAAAATGAAAAATACTTTATTGCACACTTAATACAGGATTATAAACTAAGAGCCATACAAGTAATAACATGTACAGAGGGCGGTCTTATCGCTGTAAGCGATTTCTGCCAGACAACCCGAAAATTTAGAAGGATTGCATTTATGGTGGTGGTGCATTACAGACTTAAAATTTTGATATGAACTAAAAGAAAATGTATAATATAAAATATAATTATGACCTAAATAATAAATATACATAAATAATAAATCTATAAATAAATACATCATAATATATTATAATGATAATTAATTAACTTAAAATTAATCAATAAAACGATGGCAACAGGAATACCTCTACCAGGCTTAAAAAAGCCTTACAAAAATCCTTTATTTTATGAATTAGGTATAACAATACTAAATTATACTTACCTACTGGAAACTAAACAAAAAGATGAGTGATTGTAGGTAGGTAAGTAGTTTCATAAGCCTGTCCCGGCACTATGATGTCTTTATGCAGTATTTATTCCAGTGTGGAAAAATGACAGTAATATAGGTACATACTACATATAGATATATTGTATACCATACACCTATATACAGGTGTATGATATACCTACAATATAGTCTAGCGCCATCACTTTACCACACTAGAAATAATACCTACTGCTATAAAACATCCCTTCCTTCCAGTAACTAGTAAATGGAAAACATTAATTTACTAATTTACCTGAATAGTCAAGCAAATGTTTCAATTCGTGATTGATTGCAGCTAGCGCTATTTTTATTCGAATCACATAAAGAAAAATCAGGAATATCATGGAGTTGACGGTTATAAGTTATATCAGAAGGAAATGAAGGCGCCCAGCCTTTTAGAAAAAACACTGAAAATAATTGAAAAGTTAAGTCATTTGATGAGGCAGTAACTAGTTACTAGTTATATAATACATAACTTCAAAATATAAATTATAATGTTTCTGTTACTAATTACTATCTATTGAAAGTAAAAAATAAAGTCGATTTTCAGCAGTTTATTGCCAATAAAACATTTTTAAATTCACGAATTTACTAGTTAATTAGTTATATATAATATAATAATACATAACTTCAAAATATAAATTATAATGTTTCTGTTACTATCTATTGAAAGTAGTTAAAAAAGAAAGTCGATTTTCAGCAGTTTATTGCCAATAGAACATTTTTAAATTCACGAATATTATCTTTCTATTTATGGCGGTAGGTACCTACTATAGCTTGACCGCAACCGCTGTACCGCGCCCTTGGTATGTGCGTTGAGGCGGGGACCGGGTAAAAAAGAGCACGAGTTAGAATTTAGAAAGAATCGGAACGGTCGGTCAAACAACAGAACTATACAGTTCTGTGGGTCAAACTATAATAAAAATTAGTTTATACGATCTTGTCCTGGAAATACCTACCTACTGCTATAATATATACACATTATTAGGTATTACAATAAGCTATAATAATTATTCTCGTCAGAAAACAAGCACTATATAGGTACTTACAATAAGAACAACCATACGCTTTGCATGAATTAAGAAAGTTTACGTGCGCTATCAAAGGTAGTATCAAATAATATTGTAATACTGTGGTAGTATCACTAACAGATATCTAATAGATGATATATTATATGCTCCATTTCCTTTCATTCCCTAGAGTGGGCGCGTCTTTTTGCGTAACGTCAGTAGGCGCGTGGGGAGCATTTTGCCGCCTCATTTTCTTTGACTATTTTGACTAGTAATACAGCAATTTAATATTTTTTCTTTTAGGATTTAAATAAATAAACAGTAAGTAATAATAAATCAACATATTTATTCAACTTTGTTCTATAAACTTTGGTTTACACATGGACGTATAAAAAAAGACGGACGGTATATCGCCTAAACATTGAGTGAAGCCTAGTAATGGCGGCGAAACATCCATGTGTGTGTGCCATGTTGCCATGGCAACAGCTGTCCTGATGACAATGGCGGCTGTATTTTTTTCTATAAATTTTGCCGTAATAATTTTGTCATTAAAACATAAAAGAAATAACTTGCTTCCCTGTGGAATGTAATCCCTTGTGTTTTGTTATTTAAAATTGTACTGTTGCGACACCATTTAACCACGCAAGACGGCATTTTAAATATTTTTTGTGAAACAGTGACGCAGTTAATCAGTCGGTAGTTCACGACGTAATGGCGGCCGACTAGCTTACTATGGTGAGAGTGTGTGCGTGTTTATTGTCTTTACACGATCGCTAGCTTACTATGGTGGCTTCACGTTGTTTGTTCGTAATACGGCGTCCGTCTTTTTTTATACGTCCATGGGTTTACAAAAGACTTTAGAAAACTTAATATTTTAATTGACTTTTTGACGTGACAACGTCTTAAATTAGGTTGCGGCTGGGAGTCACTTATGAAAAAGTGTAACGCTCGGTAACGTTACGATGAGTCACCGAACGAGAGAGAGGCCCGCCGAATGCCTTGCGTCTCTCTCCCACTCAACTATGATCGGTCTGCCGCGCGCGCAGCACATAAATATTCTACCGAGAAAAAGACGTTGTCACGTAAAATCTTCGCCCGTAAAACCGACTTTACAGGCAACCATTTTTTTTTTCTCTTATGCTACATAATACTTTTTAATACTTAAAAAAAATGGAAAAAATAACAAAATTATATATTTTCTAAATCTACAGGATACGCTTTATCAAAACAGTCTTCACAAAGATATGTACAATGTTCATTGCACAGTAACTTTTCGCATCTGGAACACCCTTTTTTCGTGCGCCTGTTTTTCTTTGAGGGACATATGCTGCATTTGCCCTCCTTTTTTGAAGAAGATCCTTGTTCTACTGGGACAAAGCGAGCAATTTGGGTCCTCAAAGGAATATTTAAAGTGCCTATAGAAGCCCTTGTGGTCATATATTGCTTCACAAGTACCATGGCAATTTGTTTCAAATATTCTCGACGTAGCATCAAATGTTGAGTATTGGCTTTGTAAATAATTTGACTGTTTATACCGGCAATATTCAACATTGAAAAAAACAATCTCATTGGCCATCTGCGAGTCATCCTCCCAACAGAATATTCTTCCTTCATTTGGTCAACCACGTCAACACCACCTTTAGTACTATTATAAAATGTTATCATTTCAGGTTTTGCAGCAGGCCCGGTGCTTTCATCGATTTTATCATCTTCATGCAAAGTTGATAATAGTAATACTACTTTCTTTTGCTTTTTATTTGGAACATAAGATAGTAAAACTTTCCTGTCACCAAATCCAAACATTGAAGATGGTTTCGCCCGATCTTTGGTGTTCAAAAAGTTTGGTGGAATTTCTTTTTTATTTTTACGTAACGTTCCAACAATAGTCGTTCTATGATCATTTAGCAACTGATCAGCAAGAGGTATCGAAGTAAAAAAGTTGTCCATAGTGATGTTGCGGCCAGTGTTGAGGATATTTTGGGATAATCTTTTTACCAAAGCATTTGCTGAATTATCCAAATTGAACTGCCCTGGAGGTTGTTTCCCAGCATATATCTCTAAATTGCTAGTGTAAAATGATTTCGCATCAACAAGTGCATAAATTTTTATGCCATATTTGGCAGGTTTATTAGCCATATATACCCGGAACTTACATCTACCTCTGAAGGATTCCAGCATCTCGTATATAGTACAATATTCTCCGATTTGATAATGTTCTTGCAGTATGAAACAAATTTTTCAAAAATATTTCGCATAGCTGCCATGTTGTCATGAGTAGCACGCTCTGTTCTGGTGTTCATATCATCAAATCGCAGATGCCTAAGCAAAAAATAAAACCTCTTTATAGACATAGTTGCCCTGAAAACGTCAGGGGCGGTCCCATCATTTACCCACATTTCTTGAATATTTGCGTGATTCATCTTTTTTAGACCAGCCATCAGCAGTAATCCGATAAGAGCTTTCACTTCGATTCTGTTCGTCTCTTTTGCATCTCTCTCACGGGAAAATTTTTCTTGGTAAGCTCTTATGTATGTATTAGTAAATAACACAATATCATCAATTATTGATTCGGTAATAAACAAATGAAAACATTCTACAGGTGTTTTACAATTCAAAGCTTCCTCACCCTTCACTCCGGGCCTGCCGATTACAATATTTTCCTGTCTTGTCCGAATATTTGGTCGTGAAGGAGGGTGAATAAGCCATTTCGTGCCATCTTTACCTTGATACATCGGAACTCTAGTAGGTCGTCGTCGAGAAGCTGGAGTAACAGATAAAAGTTGAGATTGAGCTGACGTACTTGCCTGCGGGGACGATACAGTATTCCTGTGACGAAGTAGTTGCGCTAGTGGTTCATCATCATCGCTGGACGTACATGTTGGAGATTTATCACCACGTGGTTGTATGTTACGTTTACGACGACGAGATCGAGGCTGATGGCTACTCTTATCTGAACTGGGTGTAGGTGCTATTTCGGAAGACACAACAGTTGAATAAGATTTTTTATTGTTCGAAGCGTCACTGTCTGCTGACTGTTCTGTTTCCGTGTTGTGCTCACTATGAATAGTAGATCTATCACTATCTGAAATATTTTCATTTTCAACGATGTGTGTACTAGCATCTTCAAAATCAGATGTTTCTTCTAGCCAAGACAAAATTTGAGCTTCTTTTTTATCCATTCTTATTTATTATTATCAATGAATTCTTTGAAATCCTAAAACAAACAAATTTTTAGTTGCAAAAATGATTAATGCACCATAAAATATAGTCAACATTTCGAGTTTGCAAAAAATACATTATACAAAATTACTTACGTGAGTGGGCGCGCGGTGAGCAATTTGCCGCCCGGCGACACGTGATGGTACAAACCTTCTTCTCCGGCGGTCCCCCGCGCACTGACGGCGTCCAGATTCTCAGCAAACGTTGCTAACGAGAGTGGGGGCAGCTACTAAGAAGCGCAAGTCTAACGGCTATTTATTTTAAAAAATATTAACGGTTTTTTAGCGCGGGCGGCAAAATGCTCATAGCGCGCCCACTCTAGGGTTAAGGACTCACTTCTTACTATTATCTAAACAATACAATAATACAATACAAAAAAATGTGAGCCGTCATGGGACGCCTGGCAGATGTGAAACATCGTGTGTCTACCAAGAAGCTTATATCTTATACACTGGAGATTTCGGTATGAACATTTGACGTGTAACAAGAAAAATGTTGTGTTTTATCACTTTCACACCTAACTTGGTATTGCCACTGTTAATACGAAGTTTTCCCAAGGCTACTATGTATGCTGTAATATTCTGTGCAAAAGGTTAGTATTTGTACATGAGTTTGTTGATAGTGTACGATAGTGAGCCTATAGATGTGTATAGCGTGGCGACCCGTCGCCATGGCAAGCGTCGCCACGTCAACAATTCGGTTTACAAGTGAGCCTATAGATGTTTCACATCAATAACGACATATATTTTTAACAGTATTTATATTATAATATTACTGGTCAACTTACATGAATAATTATCATCTTTATAGGTACATACCATTTTAATTGGTAGAGAATGATAGTTTTAAATAACGCTTGATAACTTTTGATCTCATACTACGATTTTTTAATTAAAATGAGTGCTACATACATTACTAGTTACATGCCTAAAAACATTTTCAGATTATATAGGTACTTTGTAAATACTTTTGTTATTTTAGTATAAATATTCAGTGAAATATAATGGTTTCATGGTGGTTAATTATAATATAATTAAAATTACTTTATCCACAGTTGAGACGCAGTAACAAGAATGTGGTAAATAAAAAGGTATAGCACTTTTCAAAAGGTATTTTTTTTCTGGACCGTAATCCTCAGGCTTAAAATGCAAACTGCATATTCTGGCATGTTGATAAATTTTACCCTTGATAGGCACTATGGACAGCCATTTATTTCTTTTATTTCATTTTTTGGAAAGCTGAAATAAGTAAAACAAAAAAAATTTGGTAAGTTAAAAGAACTATTAATTTCTATGTTAAAGAAGAACAAACATAAAACCACATGTGAGTGCAATATCGATGTCGTGCGTTGTTTCATTACTAGTATAAAAATCTTTGAAATGGTGTTCTAAATGTTCATCATAATTTTGTTAACTATTACAATATTTTCTCTTCGCTATCCGTAAAAACTCGTCATCATGGTTACCTTACTTGTTAAATTGGTTTATTGAAAAATGATGAAATTATTAGGAAAAGAAGATAGATAGAAGATATTTAGCATGATTGATTACTAAAATGATGATAAAATTGACGATTTTTGCCATGAAAATGATTCTAAACAGGTAAATGCATGAGTATTGAGGAATATTGTAAATAGCGTAAATATACACTTGCCTGTGAAATTTTATGCCAGAATTTGGTGTCCAAAAACTTCTGCAATTTTTCACAATGCAATACATTATTTATATTCGGAAAATATTTATTAAATACGCAACAATATTAACTTAAATATTCGAAGCGACGCAATTTTTTTGACACTTATGCCATATTGTCAAAGTGAGAGTTGCTACAATTTTATTATGGTAACTACCCATAATCAGGGAGTATCGCTTTTTAATAATTGGTTCAGATACTTATTTTATTTAGCATAAATAATAATTGTCTCATCCAACAATGCTTCTGAATGACGTTGTTGGCAATTTATCAACAAACTCATGTACAAATACTAACCTTTTGCACAGAATATTACAGCATACATAGTAGCCTTGGGAAAACTTCGTATTAACAGTGGCAATACCAAGTTAGGTGTGAAAGTGATAAAACACAACATTTTTCTTGTTACACGTCAAATGTTCATACCGAAATCTCCAGTGTATAAGATATAAGCTTCTTGGTAGACACACGATGTTTCACATCTGCCAGGCGTCCCATGACGGCTCACATTTTTTATTTATAGACCATGATTTTTAGTTTTTTCTATTTCGAAAAATCCTGAATATACAAACCAGTGTGGTCACCCACAGAAAGAGACAAAAAACAACACTGACGTCATTCAAGGTTATATTTTCTTGTGACAAGTTAATGGTCATAGTGCAATCTCCAGTGTATTAGATATAAGCTTCTTGGTGTCTACACATCCCGTCGCCATGGCAACGTCAACAATTCGGTTTACAAGTGAGCCTATAGATGTGTATAGCGTGGCGACCCGTCGCCATGGCAAGCGTCGCCACGTCAACAATTCGGTTTACAAGTGAGCCTATAGATGTTTCACATCAAAAAGATTTATTTCAACCAAAACAGAACATACACAATATTAAATCAAATAATAAAACAAATAAACTAAATTAATTACATTAGCAATCGAGAAGATCTTTCAAGCAACTTAAAAATTATCTCTAAAACATAAGTACTTAGATACAAAAATTTATGATGCAGAAAAGAACATAGCTTCAATTTCAAATGCCAATTAACCTTATCCATATTCTCTAGGCACTTCAGCCATTTTCTAATACGCTCTGGAGCTTTCCAAATAGAAAATATAACGATAAGTATTTGTGAGAGTTCTACTAAATAGCCAACTGGCAACTACATGAGAATAGTAAGGTTTGGGATTTTAGTGTAACCGCAGGAAATCCAAATAAAAACAGACACTGCAAATCACTCATCGAATTAGGACCAGAAAAATATGTTTTGTATTAAATTGTATTGCAATAATGGAAACTCAAGTCTTTGTTTAAATCTACTAGATTGAAATTAATGGCCAATATGGCTTATATGGCTATGGGTACGCCCCTTAGCAATAAAGAAGACAAAGGCGCCGATGCATTTCAATTTTCATCACGTAGTTTTAACGTCCATTATCACGATTAAAACAAAACTTACTCAAAGCCGTAAGTAGAATATATCTCCCATAGAAACTTTTCCATTTCGACACTTTTACTTTTGGGGAGCGACTTACGGGACATATACCAAATATCCAGATCAAACGGGACAGTGCCCCTAAAGCACCCCAAAGCACACCTTCATCAGCTGGCATCACACACATTTCTGAAGTAAAATAATAATTTACTTAGCACCACACCTTTCAGCTTGCTAGCTACGTTATCACAACTGAAATTTTCTGGTGTACCGTTGTATTACTAATTATACCTCATATCGAATACTTTGAATGTGTAATTTTCATAGCTCAATGAAATAAACTACCTATTTAGAATAATTATTTTCCTTCTGAAAATAAGGAATTTTAAGTCTGGTAAAAAGGGGGAAATAATGCGTTTTTCTTCAGTTTTTGAAATTGCCTATAAACTGAGTAAAACCATTACTGATTAAGGCGGATCCACATAGAGCGAGCAGACACGCGAAGCAATTGCTGCGCGAAGCAGCAGGGTTAGAAAATCACTTAGACAAACGGTATGAACGGTCTTTTAGCTTAATTTTCATTGATCATCAGAACATCTGTCAGCCTTTGAAAGCTTTCAATTATGAGTTTTGTCCTAAGTTACGTTCTTACTCTACGGTTCGGTCTCTAATATGGACTTGGCTTGGCCGAAGAAAGCACGTGCCGTTTGCCCGCTCTGTGTATGCCCGGCTTTTTACTGAGTGGTCGTGGTAAGTTTGATAAAAATCTTTCCACAATGTAAATAATAACGTTGGTTTTGATTGATGAGGGATGAGTTATATATTGGGTACGTTGGGTACATAATACGATGTTAGTTTTATGTTTTAGAATATATTACCCAGTTGTTATTGTTTGTTAAATTGTTAGTTAGTTAGCAAGGTCAACATTACAATATTGAATAAGGGAAACAACATAAGGTCATTGGGCATATACCTAATATTTGACCTGATTTATTTTATATTATTGAACTTGGATTCACTTTTCATTCTCTAAAGGCATTTTCTTTCAAAGTGATGGGAAAATAGATCCCTTTAATACCTAATGCTTACTTATTATCGGCAATATATAATGATTAATGAAACACAAAGATAAATTAGTTCTATGAAAAGTTATTGAGTCATTGAGGGTTGCATTTCTCCTAGAATTTTATTTAAAAATATGTGGAGGGAGTCGAATCTTAACTTGTCCCGTGGCCACCATCTTGAAAAAAGAGTTTCACACTTTATCTCATAAACACAATTTCAAAGCGCTTTATCACAGCTTTTTATGACTATCCCATGTCTAATTAACTAAGCTTTTCACATAAATGAATCAGTGACTTGAATTTTGAATTGGATGAAATGTGGTAAAAGGTAGTTGGAAACTATGCTTCAATACGCGGGTGAAGTTAAATGTAAAAAAAAAAAACTAAATAGTGGTGCACCTCAGTCTAAATAAATATACTTATACGCTATGCATTGATGCATTGGCTAAATGTAAATAAAGTTGAAAGAGAATTAATTTTAATATATTATTTCTATAATTAATTACTTACGTCAGTAAATCTAGGTATACTAATAGGTATTATGAAGCTGAAGGGTTTATTAGTTTGTTTGTTTGAACGCGCTAATCTCGGGAACTACTGGTCCGATTTGAAAAATAAAGTTATTACTAATTATCTTTTACGGGGACTCATGTTGATGGAATTTCACTTATCTCGATGACTTTTTATTATTTTGAGAGCTTTAAGGCGTCTGTTAAGCAAAATGGCTCACAGGAAGTGTCTGGGAGTACAGACATCTTATTTTTAACTGTATATTCTAAAACATATGTGAGAATCAGCCATGAAACGTGAAATAAGTACTGTTTTTATGAACCTTGATCACCTGATATCTGGAAATTGGCCCATTGACCAAGCTAGCGGGTAGGCGTACGATGGTAGCACATCAAGCACATACTAACACATTACTAACACTACCCAATCATCCACATTTCATCCGTCAGGAAATAAGTGAAGTCTGGCGGCCCTGGGATCTTACTCTAGTACTTTTATTTATTACATTCGAATTTTATATTTATTTCCCCCTCACGGACTCTACAAAAGTCTGGTAGATATAGGTAATTTAAGGTAAACTTTCTAGAAATTACTTTTATACAATTGCAAATAACTTTTTGTGAAATATTATTTAATTGTCAACGTATTTAAAATATCGGAACGGCACGGCTTTCTTAAAAAATACCGAAAGAATAACACCTTGGGAGTTACCTTCTCGACTGTAAGATAGTTCGCATTACTCATTCACTTCATGTCGTAATTATACTTAGATAGGTACCTACATATTATATTAAAAATCATAATTGAGCTCAAAAACTACAAAACAGAATGTCATGCGGTTTTTTACAATAAGCAGGGTGATTATGAGTATGATAAATGTATAGGTACAATTATTTTCAGAGTGCCTCAAGAATCTACACATATATTTTATTTATATGAGCTCCTAAGCTGTGAAGCCGGGGCGAAACGTTAGTGTATACTAATATTAAAATTTATAAAAAATATATAAAAGTCTTAACTTACTATGTTTGTATAAGGTAATTTTCGGTAGTGCAGACAGAATATTAAATTTCTTTCACTAAAAGAAATTAACATCAGGCCGTATTCATCAGTGGCACCATCTATTTTTTATTCCCGGTCAACACGGGCAACTATCTATATAACAAAAATGAATTTTACCATATTACCTATAGTCGAGGATGGCTCGACCAATCCTGCTAATATTTTTAACGAATTTGTTAAGGCACAAGGAAGTTTCTTATGGCGCAATTTCATTGGTCGATAATAAATAGGTAAAAAATTGTAATCAGAATTAAACAGTTCCAAAGTTAGATATTTAGGTACATCCATAGTTAAGCAAAAGCAAACCAAAAGATAGCAGCTTGTCTATTTTATTCCTAGATAACGGATACAAGAGTCCTAGACAACGAACAAATGAGAGAAATAAAATAGTCGTACGGGAGCTACCAACGTTTTAAAAAAAGTCATTTTAGTATAGTTGGGTTTTTGATATGCTGTTTCTCTTGCTATTTCGGTTACAGTCCGGGCTGTCTGGCTGGCGGTAGTGGTTGCGTTTATTAGTGCGC
>CAJQZM010041614.1:0-47631 GCA_907164665.1 Colias nastes | reverse complement strand
CACAAACCATCGACGATAAAAAAGCACACAACAATAAGCAATAAATGCAAGCTTGTTTTTAATTTTAAATCCGCGTCAACTCAGTCAGCGACAATGAAAACAAACATCAGAGCATTTCCAAAATAATTACACGTCGCATATTCCTCGGTGACCTCTGAAATTGCGGTCTGCTCTGATTCCCTTGCATTTGTAGTGCTGATGCAATCGTTACAATACTAATTAGAATTAACATCTACTATAAGCCTACCTTTTTAGTTATACATGGTTTAAACTACTACTTATACATAAGGTACTACTACAGATAATAAACTACCTACTGGTAATACTTACAGTGTTAATACTTAATAGTTACTTTATGTAAGGGCTTACTTTAAGTAAAGATGGTTTACGACTGAATGTTTCGTTCTTTTTTTTTTAATTTTACAGCATTTTTATTTAGCAGATTTGTTTTTGTAAACGAGCAGTTTACCTACCTTTAAATTATTTTCACAAATCATATTTTTCTGTTAAAAATTTGCAATCAGATGTAAGATGTATAAAAAGATGTCATAATAATATGTAGAGTTATTGATCATAATATGAGTAACATACGTTGTTTACAATTACTACATTATGGGAGTATATGAAGAAAATTACCTACAACAGTCTTCAAGTTGACAACTAACCTAAAATACAAGTAAACAAATATTACGTTGAAGAAATATAAATCAGATACTGAGAAAGCTATTTAATGAATATTAAAGATATCAATCTTTGGAAGAACAACAGATTTTATTAGATATTACGGTTTTATGACTGACAGGGACTTGTGATAAGCCACTACCGACAGAAGATACTAAAATTGACTCGATTCGGGTCTTTTATTTATTGTTAACTAGCTGACTCACGTTACTCTGCCTGCTTTCAAGAGTAATGTTTTCTTTTTCTATTTTCCTTGATCTTTATAAAAATATTTTATCTTTATATAATATATTATTTGTGCATGTATTTTAATTTTTAAGTTCATACATAAAATTGTGAAATGTCATTTTTCATTTCATTTATGATTAAAGTTTATTGTCATAAATTAAAACGTATTTTCCTTAATTTATACCAAGTATTAAAAGTTTAAAACTAATTTCGTGTTAAATTATTAATCCAACTATGCGCAATTCTGTGAAACTATTCCAGGCAGCAATTTCACACGCTCACTGGTAAACCGTGGCTTGCTGTGACAAGAACCCATGTGCGGGATTATAGGTGTAATTATTTGAAATTTTATAGTTTAATTTATATTTAAATACTGAAGCATTTTATTTTGTTTTCGTATATCTAATTAAATTTTACCGTGTGATCTCTTGAAATAATCACATCAACTATTTGTTAGGCGTAATAAGAAATGTGAAAGAATATTAATTTATCGCATCAAGTATAAATTGTTTATCACATAATATTGTTTGTGTCTGTATTATATGTGTGATGTTGTTCGAGCTTTTTATAAAAAGACTACACTGCAGGCGTCATATACAATTAAAATAAAGGATTAACTGTGTTTATTTTTACAGTCCCCTTTCCAATCGTTCGTGGTCAATGATAATAAGTCCGTAATTACCACAACCTAGGTATCTAATTTCACATCTATCATATACAAAACAAAACGCCAATCATTCGCTTACCTGAATTTTATTGTTGTGTAGGTATATTATAAGCACTTTCCCGCTTTTTCAACACGAGTAATCCTTATAAAGCTTATCTGAAAACCACTCGTATTTATAGTCACATCCTCCGACGTAGTTGTGTATTTATAGTAACGTCTTCCGGCCGTTCTCTATTGTCGACTCGTGAAGCGTAGCGGACACCTACCGGACGTGAAATGATGTGATGTGACGTCATATACGTTGATATAACGAAATTTGCATGGATAAAACTTGTGGATAGTGAAATGTACTAATAAACGTTTTATACAATAGTTGTTAACTCTGTATTTTTTATCGTATCGTAAATACATAAATTTGTTTTTTTTTTGTAATCTTAATTTATAGTGTAGATAGTATATTCATCTTACAAGTATTTTTACAAGTTTGCGAATGTTTTGTGTCGAAGTTGATATAATTGATGGTAACAATTCGTTATTATTATTATTTTTATATACAAAGATCGGTATCTTTAATTCATTTAAAAAATTAAAACAACTGTATACAGCAAAACTTCGACAATGTTAAAATGCATACTTCAATTTTCATGTAGTTTTTACAACATACCTATTATTATTCGACAACTCGTGATATCGTGTGTAACGTAATAATAACGTAACCTACAAATATTAAACGTATACAAAATATTATGTACAAATACAAATGCAAATTACTTTTAAATATAAAGTTTTAGAATATCACAAAAAAAAGCAAAGTTACCTAGAGCATACTTTGCTTGTTATTTATATTTTAATATATTATTGAAAATATAAAAATGTTTTCCTGCTACAGATTTAACTATCAAATAAACATAATTTTGTAATTTATTCGTTCTATAAGGTAAAATAAAGTAGGTAGTGAAAAATAAGGTTTATTTGTACCTTATATTTTCATTTCTCTCAATCCATCCAGAACCTACTTACATAAAAAAGTTTTCCATTCGCAAGGTATTGTTCACTAATATAAGGGATTCGTTTACAAATACCGACGACTCTAACTTTCATCTTTAGCCACGGCTTGGGAATAAAAATCCCAAACACAATGGAGACATTGAATGCGTCCCCAAAGGTTTTAAATTAAATTGATAAACACAGAACCTCGTTCCACAAACAGCCAATTTCAAGTCAATTTTACCTGGGAGACTTTTTTCAATTTATCCCCGGGATGCTGTTATGATGAATCCCTTGCTCATTACAGGCGTATAGTTTGGTGAAATGTGGTTTAATTTGTGTTTGGGGACTTTTTCAACGGCGTTCGTGAATATGTTATTTAGTTAGAATCTGAGAAATAGTATGTACAATTTCGTAATACACATTTTAAGAAGTGGTGTTTTAATATTTACGGTAAGATAATAGAATTAAAAATTATAAGAGCTATAAATTTATAAAGAATAGAAAAGATCGATCACGAGGCGGGACTCGAACTCGCCTCGATTATATGAGCTATTTATTGAATCTTTTAATTACAACAAGGACACACAAAACTAAAGCTTAAGGCAATTACGTGGTTCAAGGACCTTGATGATTCTGTCACTACATTTGAATTTGTTTTTTTAACCGCCCCCTATAATATACATCGTTGTTGAAGAAAAAGTGACCAAAGATTAAGGAACTGTAAAATGTATCGTATTGTATCGTAATGTGTTAGTCGTTTCTACCTAATTTATGCTTTCTCTGAGAGGCAGTAACATTTATGAATAGTAAATATTGTATACTATGTATGTTGTAAATGTAATGTAGGAAGACTCATCTTTCAAAATTAACCTTATTAAGCAAGGTCTCTACTACATGACCCATTCTGGAGACATTAAGATGACTAAGCAATAAGCATGTAATTATAAGTTCTAGAGTGGGGAACAGTTAAGAAAACACTAATTTAGAAATTAATCTTATTCAACACGGAATCTACTATATTCTGGAGACCTGATGATGACTAGGGTGGAGAACATCTCACCTACAGAGATATAAAAGATGGAGTACCTACATTATTTGACGTAATTCTATAGAACGGCCTCTATCATGAACGGCCTCTATCAGGCAAATGTATTTAGCGTTCTCTGTACATACCTAGTAGGAATATATGCATGCAACCTACACACACCGAAAAAATTAGGGTAACGGACAAGAAATCGTGTTTTTTTCGACTTGTTATGTATTTTGTAGTTAGTTAGTGGTTGGTTTTTTAAATCCCTTACATCTTTGAAATGATGAGGAGAAAAAAAAAATGTGTTTCGATTTTTAAACATTAAAATATTATACCCATTAATTAAGAGTTTGGTGCCTATTTATCGACTATAGCAGCTTCAAATCAAAAATATTGTAACGTGTTTTAAACTGAGTTTATTTTTTTCTACTGTTTATCTTTAAACGCATTACAAAATGAGTGATTTTCCTGTGACTGAAGTTGCCAGAGCCATAGCAATGACTGATGTGGGTCATACCTTACGTTCAAATACAGTGTAGGTGTGTCGGTATCTATGGTCTATTACAATGTTCAACGGTATAGTTAAACAGTCTTAAATGTGTTGGCGCGGGCAAGGAAGAAATTGGGCAACTGACGCTTTAGATGACCGTTTTATAAGGGCGCAAACTTGGATAATGTATTTTGTTGTGGCTTTGGAAAAATGCATGTGGCGTGTGTAGAGCAGTACCACCATATTATAGCAACAGGAAAAATATAGTACAGTTGAAGATTAAACATGAGAGCTTCGATCAAATCTATTTTTTTATGATGTTGTAACTTTAAATTTATGGTTTTTAGCATTGTTTCCTTTATTTGTGTCTATATAAGACATCGCCGTCATCTGATTAAATCGGATATTTGTTTGGATGACTAGGCCGAACGTTGATTTAACAACATCACTCACGACGTCCAACTAGTTAGCGAATTGTAATATAGCCCTTTGAACAGAGCGGATAGAACGTTCGGCATATTGTTGGATGACGAGTTGTTCTTTAGTCATTCAATTAAATGTGGTCATTCAATAATCGCTCTAGTCTTCAATCAAATAGCAGATTCCTCCAGATGACTGCGACATATCTAGTATCTTATTAAAATCCTCCGATTCAATAGATTTTCCAGAGAGTTGACGTCTTCAGAAGAGTATATTTCGTGAAGTAAAAATTTAACAAAAAAATAATATTGAAAAAACCTTCGTTTTTCTCAAAAAGATATTTATAATGACGCCTTATTTGATTAATATATTAATTATATTATTATTATAATCATAATAAATTTATATAAAAGGAATAAATTTATATTAAAGTGAATGTTGGGTTGTAGAATAAAAACGCCTTCGTCACAATTAATATTTTATTATTCCTTCACTTGGTACATTCACATGATAGTTTTCTTAAATCTTAAATAAATCACAAGGCACGGCTATGGCACTAATAGACCGCACTGGTTGGCTGTTTAAGATCAATTGGCTCGCTGATCGTCTCTTCAAAAAATGTAAGCGATCGACTGACAACTAACCGACTGGAGGGGAGGTTAAGTTGTCAGGCGGTAGATTATGAATACCAGAAAACCTTGTCGATGGAAATGTTCTATGTATGATTTTAAAATTTGTAACACGAATCTATTTCTTTTTCCCTCGGAGAGTCACTGCAAAGGAATTATTTTTATATAATTTATCCATACTATTATTTAATATTATAAATGCGAAAGTAATTCTGTCTGTCTGCCTGTTACTCAATCACGCCTTAACTACTGAACCAATTTGCATGAAATTTTGTATAGAGATATTTTGATACCCGAGAAAGGAACTACTTTTTACCCCGGGACATAGGATAGGTTTTATCCCGCAAATCCCACGGGAGCGGGAATCATACGGGTTTTTCTTTGACTGCGCGGACGATGTCGCGGGTGGAAAGCTAGTATTTTTATGAATCATGAAATCATCGGTTCACCCAGTTAAAAGTGCGGAGGTAACGGAACCAACAAAGAGTTCAGTTGAATTGAGAATTTCGTCCTTACAAGGCGTCGGTTAAAAATGTTGTTATCGGTTTAAGTCAGTTTTGACTTTCCTACGATTTTATTATAGTATCTGTATTGTTTTGGACTCTTAAAATATATGATAGAACAGCAATCAATCTTTTTTTTTTTTAAATATTCTATGCACAGGAAAAGCCTGGTTATTTAAATTTTAGAATTTACCGATAGCCCATAAAAAGATGTAGGCGGTAGTGACATGCCATACTTTTCCGTTGTGACTGAAAGCCCGCCATACCGACGCGAATGCGTTGATTTAAAAAAACAATTCAACCATTTGTACCAAGCTAACTTTTGCACAGGTAACCACCGTCGTGCAGCCATTTACGAAAATCGCCATGCCATACTTTTCGGACGATTCCAAATGGTCGCCATACCGCCGAAAATCTGCAAAAAATTTTTTTTCGTTGAAATTTTTGTACCAGTATTGCATTTGGATTTTTAGATATTTGATAAAATGTGACCATTATTATATTTGCCATACTTCTAGTAGGGGAAAAAGTGCTGCCATACTTGAAAAATTAATTTATTATTAATGTATATAAGTGAAGATTTCCACCACCTAGATCTTGTATTTATATTCGTTGAACCTCAAACTTACAGGAAAAATTAGTGCCATACCGTTAAAAATCGTTCAAAATACGAATAAAATCTTACAAAAAAAAAAATCTTATACACAATCGCCACCTCCCACAGGTATGGTATTATCACACTTATATTTATAATCATTCAGGAGTTGTTGAAAAAAAAATTTAGGGTGGTACAAATCGTTCGGCGAGAAAAAAAAAATTGCAGATTTTCGGCGGTATGGCGACCATTTGGAATAGTCCGAAAAGTATGGCATGACGATTTTCGTAAATGGCTGCATGACGATGGTTACCTGTGCAAAAGTTAGCCTGGTACAAATGGTTGAATTGTTTTTTTTAAATCACCGCATTCACGTCGGTATGGTGGGCTTTAAGACCCACCGGAAAAGTATGGCATGTCACTACCGCCTACATCTTTTTTATGGGCTATCGGTAAATTCTAAAATTTTTGTGTTATAAATCGTTTGACTTTCGCTATTTATCCGACGAGTTCGACTAACGCCCACGCGTCTAGTCCGCCGGCACCAGCGTTCTGACCATCACTTTTCTTTTTGTCATTGCGTACTAAGACTCCTGTAGAACCGCCATCCTGTTACAAATGACCCGGAATTTTGTGTCAGTATCTCCCGACTCCCGGCCTAATATAATAATATTTTACTGTCAAAAATTATCAACACTGGATATTATTCAATGACGCCTTTCAAAAACAAAACTAATTTACAAACAGATTTTTATATCTTTACATACCTATTTTTAACTTTCATTTCATGAACTGCTCATGTAAATACCTATTACAATCTGGTTTAATTTAACAAAACATTCAATTCGGTGAATTTTAGCGTTATTTTGCATAAAAAACCGCACGTACAGTCCCCCGTCCGAGTCGAACTGACACCGTCAAATTTCGTCGAAAATATGCAATAGAGGTGAGGTTTTATGTGGGTTTTATTATAAATTCGAGTTTTTTCTTGATAATTTAACGATCATAATGAAAATTGAAAAAATAAAGAATACAAATTGTTAAAAATATCATAACATATTTTTTGGTATAAATTTCATGTATAAATATGTAGCCGTTTTCCTAACAAAATGCGTTTTATGTTCGAAAATGGGTTGATTTGTATGTATTTTTTTTATGTTTAGGCCGTTCTAAAATGAAAAGTAAACAATACACTTTGTTAATTATATCCTTGAGTATCACATATATTTTTTTTAAGACAATCGTACCAACAGTTTCCTCAACAAAATTCAATATGTATAAGGTGTTTTTCGGTTTTGACCATAGTGATCACCTTAAGGCCATTCTCCCATTGCGATACGCACAGGCGATTCAAGTATCCTGCAAGTCTAGAAGATACTTGAATCGCCTGTGCGTATCGTAATGGGAGAATGGCCTTAAGAATGCATTCAAGAAGTTTTCTAAGAATGCTTTTATTCAAAATGATCGTAATAATAATCAAACTGACAAAATAAAATGACGTCAAAGATTTTAGATTATCTAACTCTACTAAATTATATTGAAATCATTCCCATACGTACCTAATGTTAACCCAAAAATCCTTACCTACCTATATTTTACTAGCAAAAATTTTAAAGCTTCACGCGTCCTACGTACATTATTTGCTCGTAACTAAATCAGTATGTTATAGTTGGACGCGTGAGGGGTTAATAAAAGCCAATAGGTGAACGTACCAGCTGTTGCAAAATGGTAGCCAAATGAAATGCAACCGTTTACTTTAACGGTAAATATTGATCACTATTGAAAACTATTGATGAAAACATTCCAATTTGTTTTTTGCGGTACAGTATCTGTATTTATTTTTAACCGCGTACATCCATATCTTAATTATTACATATTTTATTGACTATTGATATAGATTCGTTAGTAAACTAGTTATTATAACTAGCTTCACTCGCGTAGTACCCAGATAATAAGAAGATAGCTTACATTATTACCTAAACTATTCTTAACTAAAGTCTATTCATACAGAACCTAGTACATAAATATGGTAGGATAGTAGAAATCTTAGAAACACAATAAAAATACAATTAAAGTTAGTCTAAAAGCTGTCAAATCTATTTTAGATTACAGATAAATGTTTACTATATTTAGCAATATATTTTGTAATTATTATCGTATGTAATACACTCTATTTCTATTTAAATATGTATAATATAATAATGTTATAGCTTTGAACGTGTAATGAATAAATAAAGAGGAGTATATAACGATAAAAGGAGTAAAATTATCATTCTTGCTTAGTAATAACGTAGACTAGACTTTTTATAAGGTACAAACAAAGGCAATGTTTTTGCTTTTTCTCCTGACAATGTTATTCAGTATATTACACTCGTAATATAAATTGAACAAAAGAATTATTCTAACAATAACAATAACTAATATAAAATACTATCTCCAGTTAAAAGTTTTGAAAGCTTCGCAAATGCAATGATGGTTTGTAAATAGTTGTTTTGGTATCAAATCATCAATGTTCATTGTTTGGTTAGTTTTATTGAACTAACTTCGATGTAGAACTAAATTGTGGATAGTTTTAACTGAATTTTATTGAATCGTTTAGAATCATTTTCATGTGGTGTAGAAATGAAAGCAAATTAAAGCTTTGATAATATAAGTAAAATCTTTTTATAAAAAATAAAATAATTTGAACGTTTTTTTAATTTTAAAGAAGCTTTGAAATATGCACTTTATTCTATAAACATATTAGATACTCTTGTAAATACTAAAGGCTTAATTTTAATTACAGAGTTTTTAATTAATATTTGAACGTTTGAGGAAAAGCAGCTTTATAGTGTGCATCCTAATCCTCGTGATTTCGAAGCCTTAAGAACTTGAATTAGTTTCAAATTCCAGCTACCTTCATTATGAGCCACAAAACTTTTTGAATCAAAACTAGCGGGCTTCGCCTTACGCATTCCGAATTACCTACTTTTACTTTTCTTACGGAATAAAGATCCTAATATTTTATTATACCGCCGGGAAGTAATGATATCGTTATAAATTAAATAGCGATTTGTATAATGAGTTTCCACGTGTTTATTATTAACACTTCAATATTTTTTCATAATCAAAAGCCTAAGCAAAATAAATATAAATAATTTGATTTAGAAACAAATAAAGTTCTATTACTTACTATTTGATTGTTGAAATGCTGTATTTTTTTGCCTGTATACACCTCATCATCACACACACTGATATGTACTAAACATATTTATAACAAATAGCCACTTTTCCCGGCTTCGAACCGAGTAGAAAAAAATTGTAATGTCTCTTGGTAAAGACGTAGCTTCGTATTTCTTAAATATGTTTTTTTTTTATTGACCGAGTAGGAGGAGTTGCCGTGACCACACTCGCTGTAGAATATTCAAAACGTCGGAATATATAAAAGTTATAAACACCAATTGAGGCGTAATATACGTTAAAAATCCTAAACAAAATATACAGTCGTTATACAACTCGCGTAAAATGAAACACAAAAAATACTATCTATCGAGTCGGTTTTGAGTTTAATCGTCACAAACAAAATTCCCTTCTCTTTAGAACGTGACACTAAAAGCATAGTAAAAAGAGAGAAGTATGTTATTTTCGAACAAAGGTCCATCGCGCCGCTTGTGTGTACGCGGAGCGCTTGGCCGTTCATGTACGTACGCACGCACACAACACCGCTCGGTTCCAACTCTGGTACCGGTCTAGTGTGGGCCGCGCCATTGCTGTGAGCGGTTGGTGTATGTTTATACAATTATTTAAAATATCAATGTAACAACCCTGCGTTTCAAAAGTTTAGGTACCGTGCGCTCCTAAACGCCGGGAGTTGGCCTACTTCTCTCTTTTTACTATGCTTAACCCCCATTGCCATAGGAAGCAGTCAAGCAACAGATGTCGATGTGAAGCTGGTCGCGCCGAGCTGGGTGGCACGAGGCAGCTCAGCCACGTTGCGCTGTCTTCATCAAGTTCCACCCCAACTGCTTTATAAAGTGGAGTTCTTGAGATCTGGTGCGAAGATCCTGCAGTATGTGCGGGAGAGAGTACCGCCCTATACTAATTATACGTTCCAGGGTGGAAAGATTAATGTGAGTAGGATTCTGAAATAAGTATCTAGATATAAAGAAGTGTTTAAGTCAGGTTTAATGGATAAAGTGTTTTTTGATGATACTTATATAAACTATTACCTACTATACCGTAGTGAAATGATTGATAATAAAAAATACGATGGGAAAATAAATTAAAATCTCATTTGAAATTTATATAACATGACGTTTTTGATAAGATATTTTCATAGAGTCGCTCTATACTCTACCTTTTTAACAGACTTGTACGGCGTAAGCCACGCTTTCATATTCTCTGTTTTATACATATATGAGATTACATTTTCCTCCCTAAAAATTATCGATATCATTCACACTTACCATAATTAAACAATTAATTTAACATGATAATTGCAAATTAAATATTTTCCATTGCTTCTAAGATGCGTTGATTCTCAATATAGCATTAAAAAGTGGCTTATATAAGCCAAATGATACACACGAATAATCACCTCTAATCAAGTGAGTTGTGAGAGCTATTGACTAAATTGAAGCTACAAGTGGAGCCCACGTCTGTCTCAAGAGTTGATCTTAATAAACGAGTTAAATGAAAAGTGGGTGATCATTTTAAACAGTGCTATTAACCTTTTGGTTTGTTTTCTTATTGTTTATAATATGAAATATATAATGCCAATAAATAGCTATATTTAGATTCTAAAGTATTTTTATAGAAGCTTCAGCACTGAAGCCACGAGTTGGATAAAATCTTGATAAAATAATCTATGTTATCTACATTTCAACGATCAGTCGTTTTTGAGTAAAAGAGTTTTTAAATTACCATCCATCTTTTATAAACCAAAACGAATAAACTTTCTCGTTTTTAATAGTAAAGTTTCATCCAATAGAAGTTAAAATAGCAAATAGCATTAGCAAGCTAATTAACTTTAATTGTGTTTATACAAAAAGCTTTTTGTATTTTTATTAATCACAACAGTTAAAACTAAAAACCTTTCACATTTTCGTTCAAGACCGAGAGAGCTGTTTCATAATAAATAGTCTGACAAAAACTGGACAAGAAGCATTCATTAAAAAGTAACCTACACAAATTTGCTTCCAGAGCCATTCAAACTGCGACCTTCGTTCGAGCTTTTTAGGGTGTTTTTTGTGATGACATGAATACTCTTTCAGATGTCGCTTGTAACGGAAAACTCGATAACTATAGAGAATTTAGACCCGACCGCATCGGGGCTGTACTGGTGTGAAGTGTCCTTAGAGACTCCGATATTCACAGCGGCCTCCCCGCCCCACCAGCTGACCGTTGTGTGTAAGTTATCCATATTAATTGAGGGAAAACGTCATTTGCATTTCAATGATCTGTCTTTGACAAGTTTGGTTAGACAGGCGGCTAATTTTAGCATTATTACTCGTGGATATGAAAATCAATATGCCTTGTTTACATTTATAAATCATAGTCTAATTCGCATGAAAATAATGTTATAGTATGAAGTAATTCTTCTTCAAAAAATAAGCGTACCTACTACCTTTATATATTTTTTCCTATCACCATTTTTCAGGAAATTATTTAGTACAAAATTAAGTGCTTTATGAATTCGTTAACTAGTCTTTATTTCAAACTTAACAAACAATTGACATAATGCCGATCTCTATCTCGTATTATATCTATTTATACTTTCACAGATTCCCAAAAACACCCGCCCATTATAACATTCGGTAAGCCCGACGTGGTTGTCGGTGGCTTGCTCCGTGCCAACTGCACTAGTGCCCCTGCCGCCCCCGCGCCGAAACTTATCTGGTATATCGATAATGAAAAGGTAAGATACATCTCTATTATATTAAAGCTTATGTGGTGTTTTGTTAGCTATACTTCCCTTGATATCTAAGTTATTAAATTACTATAACATCTCTAAAGATTAATGGTGTAACAAATTATCAGAAATACGCCTATATTTAGATGCGACTACAATATGTTTTCTTGAAATTAATATTGAAAAGAAAAGTTACAAAAAGATTTCGATTGCAAGTAACATGAATTTAAACAGTTAGGTATAAACCTATAGTCGTCTAGAAACATACCTATTATATTTAGACTGTTTTGCCTTAGTCACGTATTTTTTTCTGCGTCATTTCGCCATGAGCAAAATCTCTTCCAATACTCTGCCTGCCTAATATACCATACATTACCACATAATAGCCAAACAAACTTCCTAGGTTCCCGAAGACGCGATAAAGTACTTCTCGTACCGCGTCTCCAGCTCCACTCGCACCAAGGGTGGTGGATACAGGCATAGAAAGCATCAGCACCGCTACATAGCACCAGAGTTCAACTACACAGGCAAATACTGGGCACTCGTCAGTGAGACCACTACGCCTTCCCCGGCCAATCTTACGAAGCATAGCAAGTGCACTTTGAAAGATGGACACGAGGAAGTTGCTAAGGTAAAATGGATGGTAAATAAATTTTACACATTAGAAATACTTTTGTGCATGTTTTAATGTAGATTTTCGTGTAATTAATGCTTTAAGTGCTGGTGAAAAATAAAACAACAATTAACAAGTTCTGTTTTTTTCATTCATTCACTGAAACGTCTTCTGGACTGATTTTGTTGCTTACCATTTTAACATACATCAATGAAAATAATTGTAAATAGAATATAATAACATACCATCTAATATCTCATCACGAGAATAAACTCGCTATAAGTTTTCTTATTTATAACTTGACATTATAAATTTAGATTGATAAGGTCAGAAAATTTGAGAGTACCTAGTGGAAATAATCATACTAAACGCAAAAACATTTTCCTTATACCTTGAGAAAACCTACCCTAAACTATATAATGCACCTTCACATTTAGATTAGCGAGAAGCCTCGCGAGCTAGCCCCTCCTCCCATATCCCTATGGGTCTCTATAGCGGAACTGCGAACACCGGCCCATGGACGCCTGCAGCTGACCTGCACCGCCACCATCCCTGATGAAGTGGGCCCGGGGGAGAAGTTTGCAGATATCAAGAAACAAACTGTTACAGGTATAGGCACTTTAGATAGTATTGAAATGGTGATTAGATAGCATTTAACACATATTTTTTATTTAGTACGACGACTTTTTGATATTAGGTTCATTAAATTTTTGGGAAGAGTTAGAAATAGGTATGCCATAAAATTACATTTCCAATAAAATATTTGTTTTTTAAACTTAAAGAAAAAGTACATTGTCCAACATAGCTAAAATATCATTAAAATGTCAACACGTCCAAACTTACCAAGCCGCTTATGAAACTATTAGTTCGCAAAATTTCGAAGACACAGTCGCAGGAAAAAGTTTGACGTAGAGAAGCAGGCACTGAATGTGTAATACTTTTTGGCAGTTGCGGTGAACGAGCTCAGTTTGAAAAAGCCCCGAACAGAGACGAGTGTTGCGAACGGCACGTCTACGACGCTACATCATTTCAACCCACTTTGGCTTATCGGCTACGGTTTTCTGATCCATGAGCTTAGAATACCCCTTAACTAGTTTACTATTCCTTCGATGTTCTTAATCGTAATAATAGTGTTCTTATACTTTCGTCTCACTTTCAAGGTATAGGGTTGTCTATAATTTCGATTTAGATTCTTTTAATAGTGATTTGAAAGTGAAATTGTGTTCAAGAATTTTAAAGTATAGATAATATATTCAAAGAGAAAGTTATAATAATTGTTTGTAGGAAATTTTTATCTTGATATATCCGAGCTTCCTTCCGGTCAATTACGCTTTTCGTTTACAGGGTTCCCTTAATTGTTGTATTGCTTTTGAATCCAAGAAAATAATATTTCGAAAACTTAATATTTTTGTATAAATTGTACTTAATATAACAAATACCTATTTATCCTATTTACAAACTGGTTGCAGAAACTTGTAAAAGTAACATTAAAAGGGTCAGGAAAATCGCCTATCATCAACAAATTATTTATTTATGTATTTGATTGTTATAGTTAAGAAGCCAGAAGTGGGTTGAATTATTTACACATGATTTCTGAAATATTCCTATTTATTGTATTAACACTCATAAGACTGCATTATTTAATTTTTTGTTCGGTTAAAAGAACTTTAACTTTGACTTTGTTACAATTTTATTTGTTTCGAAGTTTGTTTGACTGTAAATTTAAACAAAATATTTTGAGTACATAAAATACCTCTTCATTTGCATGCTTTTTAGAATACTTATTTTTTCTTATTCAATTTTATTTTGAAACATTGACCAATGCAAAATTTAGTGTAATTTATATAGATATTGTTTATATTTTAATAATATGCTATTTAACATAATTTTCTTTTGTGTATTGTAAAGGTTGTGTCACAGTTGATAATGACGTTATATTTTTCTAACAGATACTAATACCAAATAACACGCCATACTCTTAATTATTTTTGCATTGTAATTATTGTATAATACTCCATACTTCTACTTACTAGAGCTTTATAAAGTACTAAACTTTCTTCTATAGAAAGAAAACATTATGTATTATCTATTCTAGAAGTGTTATCAGACCGGGCTTAATTATATTAATTTTCAAATCTTTAATTTCTGATAATAAGCAACTATTTTTATAATAGAATGTCTGTTTACTAATCTACTAAATGTTTAAAGCTTCTGTGGAATATTAAGTAAATAAAAATACTCGATGTGCTTTCGCTGTTTTTAATTGACAGGACGCTTCACACAAACCAAAATAACGCCTCGTCTGAAAACGCTCTTATCTCACTCGCTCCTTCGAATTTACCTGCAATCAAATTATTTACCATAAAACAATGTTTTCTAAACTAGATTATTGTGTATAAGCGATTTAATGATTAGTGTTATGCTGTGAAAATATAAATTATTATGATAGTGTTTACTGGTGTGGGATTGAATTTTTGGATCCTTTGTCATGTCCTTGACCGATTTGCTTGATTGGTAGTGACCCTGCCTTTCAAGCCACTGGTCGTGGGTTCGATTCCCACCCGAGGCAAATATTTGTGTGATGAACATAGATGTTTGCTCTGTGTCTGGGTGTTAATTATCTATATAGGTATTTATTTAAATGTCCCGAAATATTTATTTATTTATTATTTATTTATATAAAACAAAGATGGATAATTATGTGTATACTAAATATTAATGTATTTGATACATGAGTATAATGGATATGAAAATTTAATCTCATATACAGTGTTGAATGTCTTCCTGCAGCTCTATACACTGACTATTGTAGAAAATTATTTGTAATGGCAGATTCAAAAGTGACTGAGATGCAGCGCGAAGTGAGATTGTCAAAATTGGTCAAAATGACTATGAAAAAATATTAATAAGATAAGTGCCATGGTGTAAAATATTTCTAAAGCAGATTAAACTTAACTTAAGCTTTTTACATGACTCAATACATGACATAAGAAAGTTACCACGAAAAGTAAAAGTTACGTTCATATATTACCGAATTATTTTCCAATAGATAAAAAGTGTTAAGTATATAGACCTTAATACATAGTAACGATGAACTAATTTGACATTACATTACTATGTTACAAAGAACTTCTGAATAGTTTGTTAATTTACCTATCAATGGAACAATCTATGAATTCAATATCCATCCTTGTTCGACTTCCACGAACGTTTATTGTAATATTTGCAGTCGAATTCTAGTGTGTGCCAACAAATACTAAAGGGGACGCATGGCGGGCGTGAGGACGTTTTGACAGAGCGCTGTGTAATCAAGTCAACCGTATGAATCTGCCATTCAGCTGGTTATGCACTTGGCAATTTCTGTTGATGTATGTTTCCGTACATTTTGTTACATCTTACGTATATTTGTGCAATGGAAAAGACATCCGTTTCGTTACATCTTACTCATCATGTTTGGAAGCTTAAGAGATTGCTCTGAACTTTTTGCATTGTAATTTGTGAAAGGATGATAATAAATATCATTATAAACAATTAATTATAGTCTAATGGAAGTAGCAATCTATAAACCTACTAGATTTATAACGATCGTCACACAGTAACTCGAAAAATGCAAAAAATCTACGGAAACTACGTCGTTACAATACAAATTGCCAATTGAATAACAAGCTTTGCTAACATGTGATAAGAAAAATGTGTGTATATTAAAGCGAAATATATTTTAAAATAGAATGAATTGTAAAGAAAATATAATAGTGTTGATATAGATATAGTATAAGATGTATATTAGAAATGGATGTTCGATGCCAATAATTGTTTTATGTTAAAATATAAGCTACAACGAAATATAAAATGTATTTTGTGAATTGTATGTTATTGTCGTTTGCAAACGTATATTCAGATATACGATCAGTCGTACGAATATTCCAATATTGGTTTAGTTTTCAGTGGAAAATGAGTTAATGGGATTGTATGAATCATATTGGAGCTGCTCCAATGAATGCAATGTCCGTTTCAATCCCAATGCTGATTCAGGGAATTTGATGCGAGATTAACCTACAGCTACAATAAAATTATTGAAAGTACAGGACACAATATCATTTCTGAACTACAAATCCATATAGTACCTACCTATACAGATTCTATTCATTTCTTATTAATTTTGTTAGTTATTTGAAAATAGAAAAATATTTTACGTCATAAAAACTATGAATTGTACGATTAACTACTAATTACTTAGAGCATTAAACGACTAATTATAATACGTATATTAAACAATCGATGTTTTTTTCTGTAATTATTTATTTATATTAGTTATTTAATGTAAACACAATATTGAATATATTACGAAACAACATCGCATAGCAACTTACAAAATGCGGACACAATAAACCTAATTGAATTCCGATCAATCAATATTACTGCTAAATTTGACTTGTTACCCAATAATGAGATTATGATATTATTATAATTATTTTATAAAACAATTGTTGGCAAATTCTGAAAATATTTTTGTTAAATCCTCTGGCCATTTAATTAACTATCACAGTGGTACAATATAATTAATTAAAGGCTTAATGAAGCAGTTATGTGTTTTATTTCAACATTTACCGATCATTAACGTTCATTTTTATATCATTCCCGATATTGAATTAAATTAAATTATGAAGAATATAATGATGGGATTTACATATTTGAAGTGTGTTATTTTGATATCATTTCCAAATCCAAATTCCATTTAATTCCAAATAATTTTGCTATCAATTCAAATATTAATTTGAATCTAATGAACTTTAATAGTTATAAGCCGTATCCCATCTATATTTTGTTTATCCTAAAAAAGACAATCGACGACATCATTCATAATTGATTATTAAATTAATTATTAGTAAATTAGTTCCTTAATTTCCTGCTCGTAAAGACATATTATATCCAAGTGATAAACATGATAATAACGTTTATCCAAAACTCAATCCGCACCTTTTCTCTGATTTCAAGTAATACAGGCGCAAACAACTTCTAAGTAATCTGAGGTTTGGACCTAAGGCCATTCTCCCATTGCGATACGCACAGGCGATTCAAGTATCCTGCAAGTCTCGGAGACTAGTCGCCGCGGAATATCTCACATACATTGTACCGGTAGCGTAGTGTGCGAGCCTACATACAAATGTATGTGAGATACTAAATCAAATGTCCATTGCGGTGGATCACATTTAGGACAACATTTGGTTTCAAGATTCGTCTGAAATCGGCCGAGGTTTCTCTTTACATGTTCGAACTATAGTGGTGTAGAATGTAGAGACTATAGAGTCTATACTCTACTATCACTACATAGTATAAAACAAATTCGCTTTCTCTGTCCCTATGTCCCTATGTATGCTTAAATCTTTAAAACTACGCAACGGATTTTGATGCGGTTTTTTTTAATAGATATAGATTCAAGAGGAAGGTTTTAGTATATAATTTATTATGTTTTAGACAAAGCGGGCAAAGCCGCGGGCGGAAAGCTAGTATTCTTATATATTACTCTACTCTACTATATTATTATAGAAAGTATAGATACCTATAGATATTAAACGTTTACAATTTCATGCTCAAATTGAATATCGATGTTTAATAACATTTCGTTTACTTCCACACGCTATTCATAAAACCAAGATTATGTTATTAACCGACTTCAAAAAAAAGGAGGATGTTATCAATCCGGCCGGTATGTTTTTTTTACAGTTACAAGTTGTACTTATGCTAAAACCAAATATTATTGGTAAATTACGTTATGAATCCACAATCAATTGAATTTTAACCTAAATATTCATATATGATACTTAATAAAGAACGTTTTCATATCAGGGTTTCAGACTTGAATATTCCACAACTTCACTTATTCAATAAAACAGTAATTATAAGAAAACAATTGTCATGTTCATACGTAACAAACTCACTCCTATATAATCCAAATATATAAGTTTCCCGTCCTCTGAACACAATATGTGAACTAATTTATAACTGTTACAGCATTCTCGGCCAATTTCTTCGATGTATCGTAGCATGAAGGCTACTCTTAGCCACAAAATCCTACTAATATTATATATGCGATAGTTCGTATGTATGTAGAAATGATTGTTACTCTTACACGCAAACTACTGAAACGATTACAATGAAATTTGGCACACACATAGAGGGTAACATGGATTAACACATAGGATAGGTTTATCCCGGAAATCCCACAGGAACGGAAAGTATGCGGGTATTTCTTTGAAAAAGCGGGCGAAGCCGTGTTCGGGAAGCTAGTATAGTAGAACTTATAATGTACATCTGAAACTTTGAATGTAAAGATGCTAAAACTTATGAATGGATTTAGGTGAAACTTGTTGTGAAGGTGGACTCAAATAGAAGCTACTATATTATAAATAAACTGCTATAAAATATTAATCTGATTAAAATAGGAGCTGCTATAAATATACGGGAATCAAGGGGTCAAGTTACGACCTTACATTCAGCCTTATTTTATATTTATTTTATGGAACGCACGCCAACCTGAAAAAATATTATTATTTTTCAGTAAAAAGATAATCCGACATAACAACAAAATGGATTAAAATTAAATAGCATATTATGCTGAGTTCATTGCCCGTTCCATAATAATATTGTAGTTATTTTAAAGAACATTAATAGCAACTTTTTGAATAGTATCCAAATTATAGCAATAAAGGTAACCCCTTTTATCTAGGACATATACATACATTTTTTTTTATATTTCAGAACAATTTTCACACACGGCACGATCTGATCCCATACTAAGCTTTCGCTTGTGTTATAGAAACCAGATGGCTGATAAACATACATATATAATTTTAAATAAATACTAAATAAAGATGATTAACACCCAGTCACAGAGCAAACATCTATGTTCATCACACAAATATTTGCCCCGGGTGGGAATCGAACCTACGACCTCTGGCATGGAAGGCAGGGCCACTACCAACCAAGCCAACCGGTCAGTACTATGTTGATGTTAACCTACACATCCCCCTTTGGGAAATACAACCAACAATTCTAAGTAATAACTCCGTAAAAAGCGCACAAACCGTTCCATAAAAATAGCATAAAATGACAAATGTTTCATAATTTCTATTCTAGTAGCACGAGGTAAGACAAAGGTCACGTAGCGGCAAGAATAGACATCCCGAAGTCACAAGCGTAATTCCTGTGATTTGCAGTCTCTTGAAGTATGTATGTATTTATTGATGGTGGGGAATGAATTATTCATACCCTTTTCACCGACTTGTTATAGCTCATAATTCGGTGAGCCCTCTAACATTTTCATTGATTATAATGGTATTATTCAAGCACCACGTATTTGTGAAGATATGAATGAATGTTATTATTTTGAGATAATGTTTTTTTTTTTTTTTTTGTAACAGATATGATTAAAAGATGTTATAGGTTATATAAGTAATCTAAGTAAATTATAGAGACATAAATTTAATTATTATTGCAGAATAATAATTAAATTTATGGAGGTACTTTTAAAATAATTTTATAAGTTACGTCATCTATATTACTTAATATTGAGACTCTTTTGTCTCATTTTTATTATTTCATAGTTCATAATAATTTCCATGTTCGCTCTCCTGTCAATAAATGCTTAAAACTAGTTATTTGTTTCAAAATCTCTTTATTTTTAAAAGAAAAACACGCAGGTAGTGTGCATAATAACTGACACTCAAAAATACTGATAACCCTAAATAAAATACATGTAATTCAGAATGTATATTCCAGTACGAGAGATAAAGACCTTCCTGTTGAGTCGACGAGCTAATGTCCTGAGATAGGAGTCTATGCGGCCATAAAACGCAATGCTCTGGTATCAAAATCGTTAACTTGCTGTACCTAAACGTGAAATCTTTTGTGATTTTCGAATTTTGGTTTGGTAGTGCTAATGAAATTCACGTAATCTATATAATAAAAATGAATCGCTAAATGTGTAAGCGCAAAACTCGAGAACGGCTGAACTGATTTCGTTAATTTTTTTTATAATATTTCTTGAAGTACGAGGATGTTTCTCATAGAGAGAAAACGTAAACATGTACCACGGGCGAAGCCGGGGCGGACCTCTAGTTTGATATATAATAATCGTAATTTTGTCAATTTCTTCAATGATTAATAAAATTTTTGGAGAAGACAAAGATAGACAATCTATACATATTATAATAAATCTGTAGAAGGGCCAATTCTGTACATTGAAAATATTGAAAAAATAAATAGCAGGGGGTGTTACTGGATCGATACCAAACCCAAATATGTGATTAAAAAAATTTTTGTCTGTCTGTCTGTCTGTCTGTCTGTATATGCAGACATCACGTGAAAACTAACGGTTCGATTTCGATGAAACTTGGTATAATTATACCTTATTATCCTGGGCATAAAATAGAATACTTTTTATCCTGTAAAAATACGTAGAAAAAAAATAAATCTTAATTTTTCAGTTTTATCCATAGACGTTGTTCTGTAGAACCGCGAACACACGTTGCGTTACCCGCAGTGGATTCAGCGCCGTAACCTGTAGCGCCGAAAGTCCGATTTGGCTTGAACCGTTTGCGGCACACGCGGGCCGCACGACGCCACGTCTCCCCGACTCCTATATGTATAAGGACGGCGTTCCGCGCCGCGTGATGCATGGAATTTATGAATTTTGATGCCAGCGGACGTGTCCAGTGTGGCGAGCGAGAGTGATCGTCTAATATTAATTTAGTGAGAAACGTCTTCCCGGTTCAAAATGGAGAAATAAGCCATCCACGCGAAGACCGTCATCCGGACGGACGGACGGAGTCGCGGGCGAAAGCTAGTATTAAATATATTCTAAACTATTATAATTCTTTCTAATTACAACATTCAATGAAAAAAAATAATAATTGAAAGATCATAATAATATAATATCCTGTAGTATTACAAGTTAGAAATTACAAACATAAACATGTATGACAAGTACGTGGTAAGACATCATTACAATACGAAGAAACCTTAAGAAAGTCGCACGTATTATATATTTATCAATAAATTGAATAGAACCATGCATAAAGCCTTCAAAAGTAAACCAAAATAGCCTGCGACGTGCGAATGACATTATCGTTTATCATACCCACGCTTGTCACTCCTTAAAAAATATATTGTGAAATCGGTACATAGTTAGAAGGAAACAATCAAATAAATGAAAACCGCCCTTTTGAATCAACTTCATCATTGATAATTATTATAATAAGAAATTTAAAGATGTTGAAAGGTTATTACTTTTTTTTCCAAAATCGACTCTATATCTTTTCATTGATTACGCCGTTTGACATTTTTTTTTCCTATTTAAATATTATTAACAATATAAAAAATAGGACTGAAAAACACGAACGGAGATTTCACTATGTGGATTCTCTGCTATGTTTCCTTAAATATGACTTATAACAACATCGTTTTAACTAAAAACACACATTAATTAGCAACTAGCTCCTCTAGTTTACCACAATTTCCTTTCATACAAGTCTTAATTGCACATACATAGCAACAATACATATTAGACGCGAAATCTCAAATCTAATTCTTCGCAGATAATATTACAATGAAATGGAAATCGTGTACGTTATTCAGAACATATTTCCACAGGGATCTTGTTCGCTCTCGTAATCCCTGGGGCTAGCTGGGACTAGTTCAGCTGCTGCGTTTTAACTGCCGCTTTACTATAGCGTATATTTAACGTTGTATACAAGGCACTTGCTTCGACATTGCCTGGGGTGATGGATAAAATATAGTCTTTGGCTCTAACAAATAATGTTGGCTCTAATAAATAAAAAAATTCACTCAAAAATTTGTGGCTTCCAATTGGTAAACAATTCTAAAAATCAGTTTAGAAGATCGGGAAATTAACAAACTCATGACGTAATATAACTATTCAGTTAGTTTAAAGGTAAGGCTTCACTTGTATGCTTCCTCCAGTAAGTAGTATCCTATGTGTCGGACTATAATAGGTATATCACTATGTAGAATTTTATTTAGATCCGTGAATCGTTTTCACATGAAACATGCATAAATCTACCCACATACTTCCACGTCCATAATAATATAGTAGGCTTTAAGGTCTACATACGCAAGTGTACATTAATAATGCGCGAGTGCCTAAGAAATTTATTTAAATAGTAACCTAACGAACTGCGTAGAGCTTCTTGAACTTCCTACTTTTTTTTTCTTAAGGGAATGTTTTAGATTTTTCGGCAGTTATTCAACAATGAATTTAAGACGATAATATGACTTAACCAACAAGCTAAAGGTGATAATCAGAGCCATTCTTCAATTTTAATAGTGTAGGTATCTGTCCCTTTGTATGGATTAAAAAGCGCCATAAATTATTCAGAAAAAACAAGAAGCTATTTTAGATCATCTTGTACCACAGAGCGTGTGTGTGCATAATTTATTATGTGCAAGTGTGATGCAGGTCGACAGGTCTATTAATTTTTTGTTACGCAGTGAGTCTACTCTTAGGTATTAGAGCATTCTCTCCAATTGTTTGCCATGATAGATACATCGCTCTTACCCGACTGCAAAAGAAGGAGGGTGTTTTTCGACTGTATGCATGTATATTTATTTGGCACGTCTTACAACACAAACCACTTTATGGAATTTCATTTGTGCGGTATCGTTGTAATCTTCAGAACTGTGGTAGTGTCATAGGATAAATATTAGCCGTCGAGCTTTTTCTTTTCAAAATAATCAGTCATTTAATTCATTTATGTTTTGTGTTTCATCAAGAATAATTGTATTTTTTGTTAAAGTAAAAGAAAACAATTATTGTACCTTTGTAGTTTGCCGTTTTTTGTCACACAATTTTACTATTATCGGTGTGCCTTGTAATTGGCGTTTTTATATGTAATTAGTATAATTTATCTTATCAACAGCTGTAAGGTACCTTTTATGAATAAAATAAAATAAAATAAAATAATAATAGATAATTCCCTTTTAATTTACGTATTGCAATGTAGAATTATTGTCGAATATAATATGTGTCGTTAATATTAGAAAGCTAAATTTAAACTTCCGGGCCTTCCTACTTAAATAAGTAAACAAAAAACGTGAAAATTATTTGTTTAATATTAGGTTTCAACTTTATGAGGGCGGGTCATTGCTATTTTCAGCAGGTAGGGTTACCTAAGGGTTAAAAATACTTTCGGGAAACCTACGTTGTGTGGTTGCAGTAGGTAAACCGCTGTAGCTAGAAATTAGAATGTCTGTTTTACCTTATTTACTTGACAAATATCTTAAGAGTCCTTATCGATTTTAGAGTGATTTTTACTTGTTTCTGTAATTCTTTAGAAGCTCGTTTAACAAAACTAAATTAGTAACAATGTGTGATGATATCTTAAATTAAAGATTCATTCAATATCTAAAATACGTTCGAGACAATTTATTGATATTCATTGTCCAGTTTGTTTAATAGCCAATAACCTAAGGCGTGTTTCAATTTTTTCCATGCGGGACGTTCGTGTCTTTGTATTTTACACGGAATTTAATAGAAGAAGTTTTCTTATAAAATATACTACAGTAAAGACACTGAGACATCCTAAAATATGTTCGAGGCAATTTATGTACTTTTATGGAAAAATTCAAAGAACATCTAAGTTAAAATAGCCTTACTTTGATGAAATTTTATGCGTATATGGCGTCGAATTTCTAGTTCTTACAACAGAGTTAAAAAAAAATAAAAAATACACACTAAATGATAGGTTAATGCTTAAAAATTTGCAATAAAAAAAATACATATTATATGTTTTATGAAAGAAATGGAATAATTTAAAGTTCTCTGAATTTTAAATTATACCATTACTTTCATATAACATAGTAGTTAGTTTTTTTAAACGAGCTCCTAAAGAATTAAAGAAACAAGTCAAAATCACTCTTAAAATCGATACGGCCTCTTAACGACTGACACTTTATATAGGTTAACAAAAAATACCATTCTTTTCCTGTATTTTTAGTAAAAAGCGGCCTTCTAAGTAAGTACCATCTTGTGTTACGATCGATATGTTATAGGCTTAATCCCTGATGGAGAAAATATTAATTCATTATTAGATAAACTTACATTTAAAACTCACCTCAATTATTGTATCGACTGAAAACCGGATTAAATACGCATACATACAATTTGCACAGTTGATTAATTCAAACAACATTCCCGGTTCCCCCTATAATAATGTCTGTATAATAAACTTTTAATACCCATTTCCCCTATAAAGAATACGAATTTACTTTTGTTTTAACCAATATATTTCTCTTATTTATCCCTTTCGTACTCGCAAACACAAATTACTATGCGAGGTCACGCGCCTATGAAACTCTGTCTTGCTCCACATTTCGACCTGACCGATGCCTTGTGTGTTTGATTTCAACAATTTTTCAATACATTCTTTTCAAAATAGTTTTTTCTTCAACGTTATGTTATGTGGGATTTAAAGTTGAAGACAGAAGTAAAGTAAAATTTTTAAAATTGAATCTATATCTATTAAATGGAAACGTACTATTTAAGTTCTACTATAATTTGCTTTACAAAGCCAAAATTTACAGTTTCGTTTCATTTTTAGCGGTTCTTATTTTTGTGGGCATTGGTTACTTTTTAAGGAGTTTTTTTTTTATGTAAAATAAAAACCAGACGCGTCACGCGCGTATCAGCTACCTACGTGATTTCTAATGCAATAGCTTCAAATTTATATAATTCGATTGATACATTCTATTCCTAAACGATTTATTGTACATCAATTTAATCTATAAAATTGTATAAATCATACTTAAACATTAAAAAACATACGCAATCCATTAACGCAGAAATCACTGAGCAAATTTTGTGCACGCGTCATGACATTACTATATTCCTAGTTGGCTCGCATTTATACGTGTTCAAGTGAATTCATAAATATTTATTCAACATAATTTAAAATAAACAGCGGCGGGAAACTGCGATTAAACAAGCCGGTATGTTACGTGAAATACCTACATAATATTATGGTATACCGAAATTTGATCTGAAGTCAGTACTGTTGAAATTTGAATTAACAGGAGTTTAAGGAAGATTGCTTAGTTGTTATACAAGCTTTTGATAGTAATTCCCGTTCTATACTGAGCTTGAAATAGAATATTCCGGATATCTATGTGTCTTATTCAGTTAAATACCTATATATTTAAATATAATATTATGTATCACAAATATTAAAAAAAATGTTACTATAAGCAGTCTCCAGACGTATTAAACTTATCAAACTTCAATGTAGAATATTTCTTTAAAATAAACGCAAATCGGGTATAATCAAATTCCTATTTCTAATATTTAATGTTAATAATCATTATTATGATTTCCAGGAATTGGTACTCACTCCTTATAATCTAAAGATTTCCTTATTACGAAACGATTCAGAAACTTTCAAATTACATTCTGAGATCGAGATGCCCAATAAAATAATAATATCCCGTATTTATTCATTCCATATTCTGTCAAGATGCATAGAGAAAGTTAGTGTACCGGGTCATGTAATATTCTGCATCTTACTGAAGCTGGAGACGATATTCAGATGCCAATCAACTAATCAAATAGCTTACATTTAATTACATATGATACGTCTTGACCTTACGTGTAACGAGGTAAGCCGACCTTAGCCTGTATTCAATCTGCAAGCGTGGCTTTTCTATAAACATCTAAATTCATAGTTTTGTTTAAATAAAAACAAGTTCGTCTTTAAAAAATAGTAGGATTGAAAGAAAGGCAAGCGAAATATTTAGTAATAAAATACATTAACAGGAGTACCTTTTAGTTGTTTCAATTATAGTCTATTCTAGAACCTTTTAGTTTTATTTCTTAGCGGACCGAAAATAATTGAATCGAACGTTTGGGAAACATCAATCATTCCGTAATAAATAGCGCCTATTGAGAAAAATGTAAAGGTAATTGATAAATACAAAACACTTGAAGAAAAGTGGTTTTATTTACTCAAATATTGTAAAGGCAAACTGTGAAATTACGATTACGAATACTATTTAAATTACTATTAATTAGACGAGAAATTCTTTACGTCAAGTAAAGCGAAGTTTTCAACATTTTTTGTGCCGAATATTAGCACTCGGGTGCGCTGGCGTTAATCCAGTCTTGAAGTGCTATTCGAAGTCTTAACGTTATCACTAACTTTAGTTTTCAATGAAACTTTCAGTGTTCTTGAAGAATTTTCTACTCGGCTCTTTTCTTGCTGTCCATATTTTCGTGTGAGCGATCAAGAGCTATAATATCGAGTTAGTTACATAACACGTTGCAACTTAACGTTTTAGTTTTATAAAAGGAACATTCTAGAATGACGTAAATCAGCTAGGTACGGGTTTTTAATTCTTGCATGTAATATTATAAGCGTTCATTATTAATGTAGTTCTTTGATTTATTTTATTGTGAAAAAGAGTAGGAACACAATATATAGATACGTTCAGTTATAATATGACTAGCAGTGCCCCGCGGTTTTACCCGAATTGGTCCGCTCCAGTTGGGTTTAGCGTGATGATAAATATTCCTTGATAAATGGGTTATCTAACATCGTAAGAATTTTTCAAATCAGACTAGTAGTTGCTGAGATTAGCGCGTTCAAACAAACAAACTTCAGCTCTTAAATATTAGTATAGATAATTTTCTTCTGTTGCTCGTTTGAATAACTACAAAGTAAAGATATCCGAAAACCGTAGCAATTAGAATTAAATTTATCGTCGTTTTACAGCTCTTATTTCGAAGTATTTAATTTTAATCCACGTCAGTACTATATAATCTGTAATTACAGACATTACAAGTAGATTCAAAGCTATTTATTAATCCAACGAATTCTTAACAACATGGTCACGGGTTGGCATTTAAATTATTGTAATAAAACCATAATTATACCAACAAAACTTATAAAACGTTCCCGCTGCAATTTTCATTAATCCTGGTATTTAACTGAGGTATTTCATTCCCGTAAAGGAGTAAGTTTGTTATTTGGTGCCGGCTATCAAAGTTAGCTCTGAGAGGACGGGGCGCGCATACACAATTTGATAACGAAATACTGACGCTCATTGTTATTGTAATAAACCTGCAATAAATATATCAAAAATACATGTGAATTAATATATTTTTCATTGTTTGGTAAAAGATTATACTTTTAATTACAACGTTACGGATAAGTAATAATAATAATTGAAGTTTGTAGAGCTAGGTTGTAGAGCGAGGTTTGTAGACAGATTACTGTATTACTCTTCGTGTTGTTTACAAAAGTATTGAACTTTATTTTACCAATTTTTTTCTATTACAACCTATTTTATATTATTAAAACTTAAAGTTAAATAGAAACAATTAGCTCACAAATTCAAAACAATAGAAACCAGCCGCTACACGGCTACGACAATCAATTTCAGCATGGGTCATATTTATTTACCATTTCCATCGGGTAAGCGATAGGAATTCAAATTCGGGAACAACAGAATTAGCTCCGGCTACCTGGAGATCAAACTGAAGGGTTGATACTTATATCGTTAATCCCCTCATCAGGGAGGACACCCATTTGTAAACTTGACGTTGTAATGTATTTTATGGGAATACTATTCGTTTAACCACACTACACATTAGGGGTGCTATTTGTCTATTTTGTGGACGAATGACCTAGTGGTTTTCATTGTAATACGTTTAGAAAAATGCCTGTCCGTCAGGGTCACTCTGTTCGGAATGTTGGTATCCTAAATATTAAATAATATGATAAGGAATAAATCACATTAATCAATCATTATTAGAGTATTTATTCGGTAGGTACGTCAATATTTAAAACTATTACTTTGTTGCCGTTGACGATTTTGCTGTTTCTTTCTTACGATTGCGCTTTAATTTAAACAATGAAGGCATTAATTGTGCATTGGAAATTTCAAAAAATAATATTCATATGATTTTGAACATAATCAGGTTATTTCATAACACTTATAACCGAAGGACTGGGCAGATGTTTGTGGCATTTGGTTGGTTACATTTGACTGACTCCAAATAACAGCATAATTAAATCATCGGAAAATTATCGAAAAGAACAATTTTGTATAAAATTTCCTCAGGCGGTGGAAAGTTTGCCGGGTCAATTGAATACAAAATTCTGTTATTAATAGAATCCTTCTTTATTAAAATATAAAACTGAATACATATTTCATTTAATCATAACAAGAACAAGTCGAAAATTCCTGTATATTGATCAATATTTTCTATGAGAAATGTTGAATGCTCTATGAATTAAAGAATTTTTAATACTTGATAAACTGTTCATTTACAAATTTCACAAATAGAAGAATCGATGACTTAATCACCACTTTTTATTTAATCCGTACGTGCTTTCAGTGGATTTTTCAGTCCATAGCTTGCAATTAACGATGAAAATCCCGAGCATAATAACCGGGATATTAAGTAAAAATCATGTTTTTTTACGTAGTAAATGAGAATCTTGATTGGAGGGATATATTTTAAAAGCTCTTTAAAATATCTCGATATAGGTTTTACATCAGCAAAAATAGTGTAAGTATTGAAGTTTAATATATCACTTATTAATAAAAATATAAATACCTAAGTACTTTATATGCAGATTGCTGTGTAAATAGGTCAACTTTTTAACGACAGTTAATTTTTTTTGCTTAAAAAATTTCAACCTAGATTAGTAAAAAATAATCCTAACATCTGCACATTATAAAGGTAGCCAAACCACCAAATAAAATTCATTATACAGGACATTAAACTTTAGTAGAAAATTTCAACTCCCAATATCCCGTCGACTGAGCTGGGCTTCGCTCGGCCTAATTTAATTATACCCTCTGATGACCTCATCATCGCCCTCTCTGACCTTTGTTTTATTTAAAACCCTAAGTTATCAAACGAATCGTGACGTTGAAAAATTGGCTGACATTATCCGAATTCTCGCTTCCAATTGTTATGTTGGATTGGATATACTGTAATCTGGCTTTTGAGCATTTTTTTTGTATTTTTTCACACATATTTTTATTTTTTGTTTATTAAGCTATTGCATAGCTTCTATCGCAGGCCTTGAGCGCGGGGACCGAATCTAGAAATTCCGTAACGAAAAAACCTCACGCTCCCCACTCCGACGGGCGGAGGTGTGGCTTGAAGGCATGCTATGCAATAGCTTTACCGCGGCAGTCCCCGAGTGCCACACGTTTTTAATGTTTGTAGAAGTAGTGGAATACTTATTAAATTTAGTTTATTTTTTGTGAAAATGTAAATAATATATGATTTTATTACAATTGTGTTTGTTTTCCGGTAAGTGTTTCCTATGATTTGTGGATGTCTGGTGAAGTATATCCGTAACAAAATTAACCTACCTAGTAAATTTGTAATAACCAATTGCATGAATACGTTACATATTTTTTGAAAGAAAGAAGAAAGAAAAGACATTTAATTCAACACATATGAAAAAAATTATAATTAAAAACACAGAAATTAAAAACAAAACTGCACTTTTTTAGATAAGTAAGTATATTATTTAATAGTATCTTCGCTTACAGTACTATGATAATATAAACAAAATACCAAACTCTGTATAATCATGACACGTCGCACACAAACACCGCTAAAGCAGAAACCCCAAATTAAATTTACGTACCTACGTCATTCAGTTTTATTGCCATGAAGTTAAATGTAAGTCATAGTACGACAATTATGCTATCACGTAATTGTTATACGTGGTTTGACACCATTTAGTGCATTTAATTAATTCATTATTATGAACAAATAACAGAATATTAAAATATATTAACTATAACTAAACGTTAACATAAATTGAAACGTTTTGAGCTTTCATTTAATGAAAGCTCATCAGTCTCAGTTTTCTGAAACTTCTTTAGACGCGTTGTGAGTAAAATTTCAAGGTCGTGTCATGGCAATACCGTCACGTCATGGAGTAAAGCGACGATTTTGGTATCTTTGAAATTTGCCAAAGAAGTTTCACTTCTGACACGTGTGCTCATCACACACGCTCTTTTTTTATTCCCTTTTTATACCACTTATCCAATTACAAAATATTTTTAAACTTTAAAGATAACGGTGTAGTCTATATTCAATTTGGATTTTCAAAGTTCGATCAGATGGAAATCAGACACGATCGGAAAGAGATCAGCCTTAATGCCTACAGCTTTCCGGATCCTTGGAGGTGAGGTTTTGGAATTGACAACTGGCAGGTAACTCGAAATTTCGCTGTAAATAAATGGAGAGGAGTCTTCTCACTGCAATAAGCGAGGACTTTTTAACCAACTTCAAAAAAAGGAGGAGGTTATCAATTCGGGCGGTATATATTTTTTTTATGTATAGTGTTTATATATTGATATCTTTACGTGGATGTGGATACGACCATAATATTGCTTTTATGGCACTAACTCTACATTAAAGAGTTGAATATCAATTACAATTATTATCAGAAAATTGAAGATTTATGGGATAATATTCCTATATATATTCATATAATAAGAAAATTAAGTTTCTTACTTATAAGTGCCGTTATTATGATAAAAATATTTTTCTTAAAATATTTTGTAACTTGCTAAACTGCGTAAAAATACATTTAAAAGCGCAAAAAATACAACACATTCTGTATAACCTACACGTACAAAATTATTCCCACCTCAATAAGCTTCCATCAATCGAGCAACGTGACTGGCGAAAATTTCCATATCAGGTATCCCTTCCTGAATTCACCTCGTGTGTTAAAGCTTGCATATGACGTAGTTTCTTTAAAAGCGTTCGATCCAGGAAATTAAACGTCGTCTATGAACACAATGAGTGGCAGAAGATCGAAGTGCCTTTTATTGGCGTGTGTTGCATTTCCTGATGCTATCGTTTACATTCGGATCTTATGCGGTAATTTGTGGTTGAGAATTTCGATTTTTTTTTTTAATTTCCTGGAGCTTGTACTGGCTTAATTGAATTCAGGAATTCATTTTGGGAAACAATTATTCGTGGAAAGATTTAACGTGATAAACTGAAATGAAGCTTCTATTTAATCTAACGTAGCGCATATTTTACAGCCCGTGTTGAGTACTTTAATGGAAAATTAATATGTTAGACGTATCTACGTGAATCGTGTCTATTTGATTGAAATGAAACGTAAAGAATCCTTTGCCAACATGTGAAAATAAGATTCGTACAATTACAGTAAATAATACAATATAAACTTATATTGCTTCGACTGACAAGTTGGCTTGGTTGGTAGTGGCCCTGCCTTCTAAGCCAGAGGTCGTGGGTTCGATTCCTACCCGGGGCAAATATTTGTGTGATGAACATAGATGTTTGCTCTGTGTCTGGGTGTTAATTATCTATATAAGTATTTATTTAAAATTATATATGTATGTTTATCAGCCATCTGGTTCCCATAACACAAGCAATAGCACGGCACACGGCACACGATCTGATGATCGTGCCGTGTGTGAAAATTGTCCTGAAAAAATATTTATTTATTTATATTATTATGTAGTAGATGTTAATGAATTACTAATTGCAAGTTCAAAATAGTGCCTCATTTATGGTTTGGGCTTATCAATTAGCAATTGGCAACATCTGCTCACTTGATTACGTAAGCTCATCTTAATTATATGCACTATTCACACATGTAATATAATATACCTATTGAGTTGTTTTAGATACATTGGATTTAGTTATAGGTTCTGAATAAATTCTCGGTTCCAAAAAATGGTCCAAAGTTAAAATGTTGCAGGAATAACAATGAACGTCAGCATAAAAATAACAATTTTATTAGCTCAAATTCTACGTAAGAGGAAATAAACAACATAGGTCTTACTTAGAATCGAAATCATATTTTGTATGTACCGTTTATGCCCCATAAAATTGCTGATAAAAGTATTTATTTGCTTACCCAGTGGGAATATTTGAGCGCGAACAATTATTCTAAAAGTAATCATTTCGTTGAAACAGTATGTAAGAGGCTTTTTGAATGATAATAAAGCGGATAGGCCACCGGGGAAAACTTGTTTTATTACCCAAATTGTCCAAAGTTGAAATCTCGGTCATCTTTTTTAAGTACTGAATGAGAATACGTAGAAGGGAAGTTTGTGAACGTATAATCCTACAAAAATTAATTGCTTTTGCGATTATGATGTTATTTTAAACTGGATTAAAACGGGTTTATCCGATGGGGACCTTTGACTTGCAGATACGAATATTATTAAAAACATTATGGTAGTTTGCCTTTTGTGAAGTGATGAAACGAAAGGCTTGAATTAAGGAATGAATGAATGAATAAATAAAAATTCAAGATAAAAATAAACATTAGTTGGTCTGCATTAAAAAACAATGAACCATTATTATTGAAAGACTGAAGTATGGTGTGATGGGTGTGTCCCACAAAATATTTAACGTTCAGGATTTAATTAAATTGTAACTGTTCTTATTATTGCTTTCTCTGTATGATAAGATTGTTAGATATACCTTATCTTTTATAATTAATATAATATAATGCTAAATTACCGCGACGGGGTATTTAATATTGAGATAACACCCAGAATTTTAGTCATATTACTTTAAACAGTGGCTCTGATTAAAAATTCCGGAGTAAAGACGACATTATTTGAATAGTTTTTGACGACGCGACAACATTGTTGTCGAACTAATTTTGACGCCGAAATGTGCTCGTTAATTTTTTTTACATTTTATACAGCTGAATGTAGTTAATATGAATGCTTTAGACAAAGTTTAAAAATAATGAATTCATAATCTTTGATGTTATTTTAACTTGAATTTTTTACTTTTTTAAACCATAAAAAAGCATATAAAACATTCTTATTCATTTTCACTTTTCATTGATATAAAAATAATTTTCGTCACCACTGCCCATGCTACGTCTACAACAATGAAGATAATATTATAAATTTCAAATTTAATTATACCCAAAAATACCGGAATAAATCAAATAAAATTTCCGTTTTAAAATGTAGAGACGAAACCGAAATAGCTCTCCTAAAAATAATAAACGGCCGCAATTAGGAGCGACAACGGCAGAGCGTGGGCGTAAAGCCGGATGTAATGTTATGTATTACATTGCTGATAACTCTGTAACTTACACGATAGATATTATAATAAATGTATTAATAGTTATGCAATTTTGGTGTAACGTAACCTGTCTTTAAGAGTAATTTAAATAAGTAAAAATATATAATACTTACCGGATAAAAGTCGAAGAGAATGGACGGTGACAAGGTCGATAGTAAAACAGTTTTTTAAATTCTTATTCTACATTGCAATGACACACATTTTGGAAAACAGAATTACAAGAAGCAAAAAAAAAACTAACATTAAGTGTGCTGTAATAAGTTGAACGTATAAACTACGTAATGTGGAATACATTGGTTAACAAAAAAATGAGTTCTAGGAAGCTCTATGATTGTAGGCTCCTGTTATTTCTATCCTTGCATTGCATCGAATTCTATTGCATCAACGATGCAGCCCTAAATATAGGTACTCTGAAATACATTCTAATTCAGAGCTGACGTACGTTGTTTTATTATAAATATCACTAATAGAATCTAATTCAACACCATGTCAGGGCCTCCGGAATCTAAGTCTAGATTGTGACCTATATCGGTTTTCGGATAATCCGGTTGGGCTGAGCCGGTATCGATTAGAGCGAGTGCAACCAACGCGGATCAAACTTTTTTAAAGATTGATGCCGAAATTTGCACAAAAAATGTCACATCGCTAACGTTTTTATTGGATTTTCGACTCCGAATTTTAGCCAGCGTTAAGGACTATTCGTTTTGACTTTGAATTTTTATTTTGATTAGGTTTGACCGATATATTATGTACTTGTATAATAAGTTTTCTTTGTAACGACATTTTTTATATAATATGTAAATGGTATGTCTAATATAAATCAGGTAAACAGCATAAAATTAAAATAAAATTGATATTCTATTCATAATTATACAAACAAGCCCTTGGCTATTATTTAGTACCAAAGTTATCCATACAAGCATTTCATAATCAATTCCATTTTATTTATTACGGGCACTTCATTGCGAATAATATTTACCTTTTATAAAGGGTGTTGTAAAAATGTTTTGATTTATTTGTTTCGGTGGAACGGTTTAATTTCGCAAATTGATTAACAAGGCGTAACAGGTCCTAACAGGTCGTGTTATAATATAAATTGCTTGAGCCCAGTGACCTGTTGAACCGTAGGTTCGGCTGGCGATCGGCCAAACGGCGTTCGTGCTTTACATAATTCTCGGAATGCATGTAGAACCACGTTCGAGTCATTATCGAACCTCTTTTGTTCTTTGCGTTAACACCGCGTGAGTGATAGCACCCTGTAGAGCGTAATTACGATTGTATCGAGTGTTAATGATTATGCGATGGTTAGTAGCATTAGCCTGATGGTACTGTGGTGAATATTTTTATCATTAGATTGATATAATCATTGAACGAAGTTTGTTTTTAACATACTTGACTAGGCTGAAAGAAAATACACAATTATCAAAATACAAATATTCAATATTTAACTTAATTACTTACTTGGTTTATAAAACAAGATAGGTAGCAGTTATTATTTTTGCCAAAAATTTCATAACTTCATTAACAATTGTTTAATAAACATTACATAATTTACATAAAGGATTGTTCCAGTATTATGAGAAGGTATATTTATTTATTAAAACAATACCGTAATTGATGGATTCAATTAAAAACAATATAAAGTATGCAAAAAGAATGTAAAATTTGAACGGAATATAAATATTTAGCGCGTATTTTCATTCCGCTAGTATTCGGTTCCCGCGGGCGACAGATATTAAATTTTCTTGTTAAAGCTCCAAGTACTACCTATTGGATTGAACTCTCTCGCTTTGGAAAATCGTTTGCGTGTATTTATTTTATTAAAATAAGCTCCAACTTCGAACATTTGTCATTTTATATTATTGTTAGTTTTATACCAAACTAGCAGATAGAAGTTTAAATTTTATCACCGCAATAAGTAATCAGAATGCTATTAAGATTATTTATTAATTTAAATATGATTTTTATTAGAAAAACTTTTTAATTTATTCACAAATAATAATTCTTGGTCAAAAATTGGTCAATAATTTTAAAGAGATGTTTAAGAAAGTCATAGAATGTCAACCATACGAAGTAACTTAAAAAAAATATTTTCTTCTATGGCAAAACGACACATAGATTTTCTCTAAGCCATATTTCAGTACAGCCACAAGGGAATTAGAATACAAGCAAAATACCTGGGAATAGGGAATTAAGGGAATTAGAATCAACCAATATAAATGTAGGAAAAATACGTGGGCAAACTGAAAATCAGCACTGTTCGGGTGTTAGCCCACAGCATGGCTGAGTCTGTTCCGATTGTATAATATCTGTGTACTTTTTAAGTTAAGGTAGTCCAAGTTTTTGTTGGCAATAAAGCTTTTTTTCTTTCTTTCTTTCAACCCATATTACACGTCATATCATAGTTTTATAACTTCCATATGTTATAACGTTAGAATAAATGTGCATGTAACAGATGCAGTGCCTGCAGCTTCAAGTCTAGAAACGTGACGAGCTGGATAAATTACGCTATAAATCTGAATTTTGAATAAAATATAAAATCACAGGAGATTCTTAGACGCTAGGAAAGATTTATGCTTTATTTAAAACATACTTTTGCTAAATAAACTTGTTAGGGTTCCGTACCCAAAGGGTAAAACGGGAACTCTATTACTAAGCCTCCGCTGTCTGTCTGTCTGTCCCCAGGCTGTACATAAACCGTGATAGCTAGAAAGCTGAAATTTTCACAAAATATGATGTATTTCTGTTGCCGCTATAACAACAAATAAAAAAATTAGGGGGGTCCCCATAGTACGGAACCCTTCTTGCGCGATTGCGACTCGCACTTGGCCGGTTTTTATTTTAATGTAGATCATTTAATGGCTAATGCAGCAGTTTTAGACATATATAATTAATTTATCTGTGTATTATTAACGCTGTATCAAACCATCACATCAAATTACATTAAAAGCCACATATTAACATGAATGTATCGTATTATCATTGTTCAAATATAAACGAAATATCCATTCTATTGAATACGATAAATACTATATTTTCCGAATACTTGAAAGGAACTGGTTTTGTTGTGGAAAAATAAGGGTAATAAATTGTTACCGACAGTTTTTTGTACATAGAGAAAAATCCTAATCCAAATCTAGTAATGTATTGTGATATTTCTTACAATTTACTATTTTAATAATTATTATATTACGTTACAATAGTAAATAGTTGTATTTATAGTTGGAAGCTAAATATTAACAAAGGCTTTTTATTCTTTAGACTGCAATAATATTTTAATGAATTAATTGATTAAAACAGAAAGCTTGGGAAGATAGTTTTGAAATGTATTTTTATAGAGTCAAGCTGCTGTCGAGTGTTTTTAATTGGGCATTATAAAAGTTGTTATTTTTACCATAATTATATTAGATCACATGTATCGAGCGTAGTTTCATATGAACCACAGTATCTACAAACGCAGTAAATAATTTACACTACCTAATAGGCATGACGAAAGATTTTGAAATCCTCTTCCATAATGTGTGTATACGTTTACTATACAAGAAAAACCCTATATTTCGGTAATATACTTAAATTTAACGAAGATAAAAGCCATTTTTCAAAAAATATTTACAAAACAGCTCGCAGGTGTCATGGCGTAGGCGTGACGTCACTCTATAGTAAATACGTAATTATCTGTACGCAAAGCGAAGAAAATGAAAAAAATATTTAATTAATATGTGTTATAGAAACGAATTTCAAAGTTTATAAGTGGTGTGCAGTATTGCAGTATGAATCCACATAAAAATAATGCCCATAAAAGTGTTAGTAATTATTTCAAGCGAGAAAATAATAAGAAATGATTGTATAAAGTTGGTGCGGAGAAACCCGAACCACGTATTCGTGAATTCGCAATTATATTTCTGTTCTGAGTCGATAAAGCATACGTGAAACAATTGAAAATAAATAAAAATGCGTATTCTCAACATATTCATAACAACAAAACCACCTGACGTGAAAATTGTTTACATAGGCGTGACGTCACGCGTGTTTTAGTCAAAATGGCCGACTGCAGAATTTCAATGTTTTATTTTATTGATAATCTCATTAATCTTAATGTTTTTAATATTTCTAAGTCACTATTTTTAATTTATTTATTATACATTTTCCCTTAAAAACACTAATTCGATCATTTATGGATACTGTCGTCATGCCTATTAGTTCGTTCCACAACTCACCAATCCACCAAAAAAACACGCCACTAACTGTCAACGTAACTTGAAAAAACAAAGCTTTTAAAAACACAAGTATATTTGTACTGCAGTAAATCAGTGCCGTCATAACTCTTACGGCACTCCTCTAATTCCCGATAGCACCTGAGCCCATTTCACTTGCCTACAAGCTTTACTGAATAATATTTATCAATATTACAAAATGTGATTGTATTGCGAAGGTAAATGTCAAAGTTAGGTCATAGGGAATTTAGATTTTTTTATATACTAAAGCTACCGAAAAAAAGGGATTTTTCTTAACATCCTTCGAAATAATTGTAATTAGATCATTTATTTTGCGCTATCCCACGACCTTCATACATTTCCTTTCCTACCAGGTTGCCTGGTAGAGATTGTTGTTCAGCAATAAGGCCGCCTCTTGTACAAACGATGCCTTTCTATTCTTTTTTTGCTTTGTCCATTCATGTTGGTACAATAAAGTGTTATGAATAAATAAATAAATAGTGCAGGCTATGTTAACTATACTAACTATTTATGAATGTGTGGTTTTTGTTTCAAAATATGTAGCACTTATTTTTAATAATGTAAAAATATCAATTTCTCAAAGGCCGAAAGCAAGCCGCCTCTTAATTCACGGACAGCTCCTCCCATCTCTTTGTTCCGTTTTTATCCCATCCCATTCCCCTCTTTGGTAGGCAACACTCACAACTTACGTTGTGGACGTCTATGGGCGACGCACTTCGCTATTAACATCAGGCATTGCGTCTGCTCGTTTGCTTTCCAATAATATAAAAAAAAAAAAAAAAAAAAAAAAAAATGTTCGTAAAATGAATTGAAGTTTTATTCTTTATTGCTCCAATTAGTATGATTAATTAATATCATTGCTTTATCTGCTATAATATAATTATATAAGAAGTCCTACAAACTGATATCAAATAAAACTTAGTTCGAAGATGTGGCCATTCATCAAAGCCTACAAGAAATGACTAACGTTACACCCTGATCAAGTTTTTGCTAACTGCTGCGAAAGAGGGGTCAGAGGGCGGCTGACAATATAATATTCTACTATATCAATCCCGTTTATTTCCTAGTAAGCATAATGTAACATGTTGAATTAATAGATCAAATTAATAACTATTGTGCAAGTCTGTTGAAAATGCATGATGAAATAAAATGCCCTAAATATTTCAAGCAAATTTTCTTTACAACGTTCCATTTTTTTCCTCGATTCGAAGAATGAAAGCAAAAGCTAATTAATAAAATTAAGTTATTATTATCTGATATATAATATATCAAACTGTTTTAACGAAAAGTACAATTCATATAACAAGGCTTCCGTGTCAGCACATATTCTAACAAAGGTCGTACGAAGCTATGAAAACAGTTCCACTTAAAACAACAAAGGTCTGTATTAAAATATAAACTTTATATGTCAGTAGGCTTTAATAAGCGTTCGTTCGTGTTATGGGCGTGTTATAATCACAGCGTCGGTAGGTAAAGGCTAACCTGATTAAATCTATACTTATTACTTATAATATTATAAAGCTGAAGAGTTTGTTTGTTTGTTTGAACGCGCTAATCTCGGGAACTACGGGTCCGATTTGAAAAATTCTTTCGGTGTTAGATAGCTCATTTATCGAGGAAGGCTATAGGCTATATATTATCACGCTACGACCAACAGGAGTGGAGCCACGGGGGTGAAACCGCGCGGAGCAGCAAGTGTTATAAGTTTTATAAAGTTCTTATTTTACTACGAGACCTTTTGTTCAAGTACTCTATAGAGCTTTACTTTAATTAATTCGTTGATGAACTGTTTCAATTCAAGCGGAGATTTTGCTTTTTACAAATGCACTGGATTATGTTTCTCAAGCATCTTTGTTCTAGGAAATGCCCCCTTTTATATTTTATTATATCAAGCTCTAGCAGATTATCTCATAGATAATAATTTAACTGTACCTATTTTTCTATAATACTAACCACCCATTTTTAATTCCATAATATGAAATCAATATCATATTACTTATACTCATTTAATCGATATATCGTGATTATTTTTACAGGATTTTCAGCAGCATATTAATGCAGTTTCGTTCTTCAGTTTGCGAAATTATATGGATCATAAATCAAGTTTTATTACGGGGGCGGACTATTGATTAGACTAAAATGCCGCTAAATGGAATCAAGGGTTTTTGTGTCTATCATAAATCATTTTAATTGTTTAGTAAAGGTCCGGTCTATGGAAAGGGTTAAAATATTGAAGTTTTAACCGAAAATATACAAGGCATTACGTTAATTATTAAATTACTGTCAGAATCTCATCAGTTATTATTAATCATCTTTTACCAATAAACTACTGATGTACTGCCATATAAACTGTTATTGTAGACACTAGATACTTATAAATGTGAATTTCAACATTTAAGAAAATATTCTATTTTTCCGACGTTTTTTTAAACATTTTCTCTATGAAGCGAATAAGTATGGCTCTTACTATGGTCAATGTTTTAAACGAATTTGTTAAAGTAATCTGATATCGTAATTAGTAACTAGGGTCATAAAAATCTGCTTTAACTTAGTGTGTATCAATAAGCGTCACAGAGCAGTATAAACAATTAGATAGCTACATCACCATTCCGTATCTCCGAAGTCCACAAACACGGGGGCACAAACTCGTTACGTATCGAAACTCGATTTGGTGAACAGAACGCTTCAAGGAACAGAAGCTATCTGATACTGATACAGAAGGTTGAACGTATTTACCGACTAACTAGAAGTTCTGCGAAGACTATTGAATACTCGCTTGCATACATGTTGGATGAACGAATTAGAATATAAATTAGTTGTTTAACTAGCGACAAGGTTGGATGTAGTGCATAATGTTTAAATTTGGTCTAATGACAGAGATAGCATTTATTTTTCGAAATTTTTGAATAGAAATATCCTAAGGAAATATCAGATTATTTGGAAGGGAATTTTCACGATTAATTTCAGATATTATAACTTAGTTTAATTCAAAAGATGTTCTCAAATGAATAAAAATTGATTTAACCAAGTCTCTACGTAACGTTTTATAACATAGAAATTGCATTTTTGTAATTTGGCATAATATCATAATATGCTATTTAATTATTTTGATTTTATGTTTTTCCATTCACACTATTGTCGGGCAAAATTCAGAGTCACATTCCAAACCGACACCAAATATTATAGATATGTATCGTATCGTGGGCTATAACTAAAAAATAGATGCATTTTAAACTTCAAAAGACAAAAAGGTGTTATTAATAGGTTTTCTCAACAAGACCTTAACATTAACGTATCTATTAGACAATACAGCGCTGACCTTTCCCACTCTATGGGCGCACTGACCCGAATCGTTCCTGAGGCAATATTAAAATTGCTCATTTATTTTTAATTCCTGTGAAGTATTACGCCTTTGATGTTAATGATTACCAAGTTATTACTGGAAATATTATTTTAAGAGGAACTTTATTAATTTTGATTTGGTGTGGGCAGATTCCAGAGTTGTGGGTAGTTCTGATTGAAATATTAATGTAACAGATATTACAGTTTAATGAGGTAAATACGAATAATATTGAATTTTCGTAATGAAGCGGTCAAATAAAATCTTTGATCACTGGAAAGTCTAATAAAATAGTCAAACATTCTGATCTAACACACCACATTCCATTTAATATTTACATTTCATTAACTATGCATATAAAAGGAATCACTATCAAAAACCTATTTCATATTAAAAACCTTATAAACCATTCCTTTTACTTATAAAAATACATAATATTAACACTTGAATTATCCTCTTATAGGCTTCTAATACCCTACCAAAACCCAAATACGTTCTCAAATTAGTACCACGTAGAAACCGTTTCACATCACTTGGGATCTCCGAATATTTTTTGCATAGAAGGGATATTTGAATTTTATTTGTGTTACTCCGGCGACCCGCATAAAATCTTGGGGACACATCGCTGACTAGTTGGAAGTGGCTCCGTTCCGACTTTATATCCCCCGTGTGCTGCGACCCATATAAATTCTGAAAACAATTGACCAAATAATTTTCGGACTATCAGAATACGTGTGACCTTTCCAGTGGACCCAATATTTATTACTTATATATTCATACGTGCTCCGTCAATCGTGTGTACATCTTTATCGGATCTGTAACACGATATGGATTTGATAGTTATCTTTAACATTTGCTGATATCATTCGATCGTTTTTAAGGTTTACCTAAATACCGTAAATTACCAACAGCAGTTCCCACTCATCGTAATCTAAATCTTCTAAACACTTAGTAATTATAATATACTAGCTGTGCTCCGTGGTTTCATCCGCATTGCTCCGCTCCTGTTGGTCTTAGCGTGATGATATATAGCCTATATCCTTCCTCGATAAATGGGCTATCTAACACCGAAAGAATTTTTCAAATCGGACCAGTTGTTCCTGAGATTAGCGCATTCAAAAAAACAAACAACCTCTTCAGCTTCATAATATCAGTATAGATAAAATAAATGAAGATTTATTATACTTTATGAATACGTACACTGTACAGTAGAGTTGCTTGCCACATTCGTGCATGAGAAGCATACGACGTAAAACTGACTTACTGACAAAATACTCTGTATTTAATTCTGTGTTGTTAATAAATTTTCCACAACCTTATCGATTCCATCGTAATATCCACTGAACAAAAACTCACGTAACACAAGTAAAAATTCTATGAAGCCATTCGGTTTAACGTCCGTCGAAACGTGTGCCATTTATCAAGCTCCTACAGCTCATATCGAGTTATTGCAAGTACTCACGGGCTTCTAGAAGTTGCAACAAGTTGTGACTGTCGTGTGCCAGCTCCTAATGCTAATAGAGCCTGAGAAGTTTAGTACCCTTACCATGAGCAATCGAATCTTGCTTTTATGTACTACATTCGATAGCGAGGCGTGGATCGAAGCAGAAGTTCTCGAGAGGAACTGTCAAATAATTTACTCATGGTACCGATTTTATAATATATAGAAAACATTACAAGACGTTAGTGGTAAGATTGTAAGGTTTATTACTTTGTAAAGTAACCTAGCGGTTACGGTGCTGTAGTAATTTTTCATACAATCTTTTTACGCAGTCGCCAACGAGTCACAGTAAACTCATGGTAGGCGTACTGGCGAAATGCACTACACTCGATAGAACTGTTATTGCACGTGCATGTTAGTTTAAAAGTGTTTGAGGTTCCTTTGCATTTGAATAGGAGTTTGTAGAAATACATGAACTTGTCGGTTTTAGAAGTCCTTACAGTTTACAAGGAATGATTCCTTAACAACGATTGTTTTGTTCATTTTATTCAAGTTAGTTAGTTTGCACAGACCTAACCGTTTATGATCCAGAGAAGACAAAGGAAATTCCCATGGAAATGAGATGTTTAACCGCGGTAAGAAGTGGAATGTTTTTAGCCTTCTATCTCCAGGTGTAAAAATCATATCGTTCCATTGCCACATGAAAGAAAGAAAGACAAAGAAACAAATTTATGCAACTATAACGTTAATAGTAAGGATTAAATTAGCCGAAGAAAATTAGGGCAGTAATTACTATTAATAATAAATATGAAAGACATAATGAGAGAATGACAACGATAATTAAAAATAAGTTAACCCAGATTGCAGAAGCTAACAAAAAGCTTACACTTCAGTTACAGAACTTAAAAATTAAATTAGCGCGAGCTTTAAGAAAGATTAGTTTGTTTAGAGTGAAGCACAACTGTAGAAAGAGAAACTTTGGAATTGCAACCCAGTTACGTGATTCAGTTTACGGTTAGTAACTTTATTGGGTTCATCTTAGTAATAATAAAAATAGCTTGGCGGTTGGAAATGTTTAAATGGTTAGAAAGAGAAACATTTAAGAAAGATACTCGCATTAGAATATCTTTCTCGAATGTTTCTCGCATCTTAAGGCTGAAAATATACATTTGAACGAATAAAAAGTAACTTATAACACAAACAATGGTATCTCTTCAATTAAAAGTATTTGTGGTTATGTAATTAAATCTGTGGTGTTTGGTATATACCTCGTAAGTGCAAAAATGGTAATTTTTTGTTTTCTGGCCATCTACATATACTGATAAAAACTTCCTCTTTCGTTTGGTCTATGTCACATAAGCCTACTGATAGTAGAAATACCTTAAATAGGTTGTATCAAAACAACGTAAGTACAAAAAAATATATTTTTATTTGATACAAATATATTAATATAACTTAACATAGACTTGTAAAACGAATACTCAATCAACGAACGGCCATTTACAACGTAAGTGCACTTAACATAATTAGACCAAACTTGGATAATTATTATCTTCACTTAACTTATTTGTACCAAATCAAATAAAATTATTTATGAACCTAACAGGTCTTCTCCCTTACTTTAATATAGCGTTATTCGGCACATAATTTAAATCTTCAGACATTATATTATAATTTATCTAAAAAGAAACATGCATGTGAAGCAAGATCTCTTAGACTTAGTGTGTTCAGAAACGTTTGGAATCTTTAAATCGAACTTTTAAAAAGCCAAGTAACGATACATGCATAAGGTTTGATTCTTTGTCTCTTCAAATTCATTCTTTCGTCTCAGATGAGAATAGATTAAAAAAAATCGGAACATCAGAATAAGGCAATATTTCACTATGAAACTAAAAGATAAAAGCTGTAGGTGGAGGCAAAAGTGTAGTTTGATAAATATAGTAGTTGCTGCATTCGATCTTCAAAAATGTTTTCGGATTCCAAATTTAACTGCATCTGTAGCCTTTTACAAAAGAAACTTTGGACTTTTAATTTAACAATCCGCAAAGTTACTACTAAACGAACATTCCATTATTTTATGTATGAAGGAATACCTCAAAGAGGTGCGGATGAAATCTCATCATGCTTATGGCATTTTATTAACGGTTTGGCAGAAGAAGTAGAGTAGCTTATTTTATATTCAGTGTTGTCCAGGTCAAAATCGTAATAATATCTTGCCTGTTAAGCCGACATTGAAAGATTGATTCAAAAAGAAACAGCACCATCTCCGTTCCCCGAGATAAATGAAAATGACCAGCAATCGCCATGATGTAAAATTAATGAATGAATCTGACTTCTTTCCATTTTCGAAACTATTGACTACCTACTCATTTTATAGAAATACTGCAACAGACAAAGCTACATTTGCTTGGAACAGTATTTTCTGGTTGATGTATGAAAAGTCTATTGACGTAGATTTTAAATACACTTTGAGTGAAAATGAAGAGTTTCAGTATTTCTGGTTTAAGAGAACTGAGAAAAGAGAGAAGTCTCCGAAGTGGCTTTGCCATTGGCCTCTAATGAGCCTATCAATATCGATGTTCTGAAATCCAAAGATATCTTAGATCTCCTGCCATTAGGTGATCCAATTTATCATGATTATTTCAAATCATTGTCTCATGGTCCGTCTAGAAACAATCCTATGACTTTCAGTGACAGTGATGAGGACTATGAATGAATGTTGAGTGGTACGTTTTACAAACAAATTTTATTTGACTTGATCCAGCTCGTAACTGTTTGCAGGGCAAGGGCATCTTCTCAAAAGGAGAAGGCATGAGCAGTAATCACCACGCTTGTTCACTGCTGGTTGGTGATTTCAGACCAAAGTCCCGGTTGCCATCTCGATGTTTTCTTGTTATTAGAGATGATGATGTTTTCCTGTTATATGATATGTGTCTGTCGGTTATTAGAGAATGTACTTATGCATCCGAAAAAGACACATTGGTACATGTCGGTTGATGGGATCGATCCCGCAGCATCTAGCACGGCAGGCAAGCGTACTTCCGTGACTTCTGAGCCACACACACATACACTACTTTTACGATTTTACTTTGTATGAGAGAATTGCATTTTGCACGAAAATCACAATATTTCCTGGCTTTTTTATGAGTACTTATTTGCGGCAAATCACACTCCTATTCGCTTATACATATGGTTAAATCTATTTGTATGGAAGACATTTCCCCTTAATATTTATTTTTTACATGCCTGTTTATGTCTCCGTCGAAAAAAACATGAAAAAACTTTCCATTAAGGTAAAAATAGGAATAAATACTAATTAAGAGTACAAATAAATATGCTCTAATCCACTTAAGTACACACGTTTAAGGCATTTTCACATAATTTTCACATTTTTTATTTTGGTACAAACATGTTAAGTAACAATTACTCTAGAACTAGAACATTTTTTTTATTTTTTTTGTAAGTGTTCAAAACTTGAACATAATAAACATTTAAATATCATAAATTTGTTTTACTCAAGAGTTTATTCCGATCTGTAGCAACAGGGTAGCAACTGTTAAAACTTTCAAACGCTCATACTCAAAAATCACCATTTTGCACTTAAGTGGTACGTACCAAATACCACAGAAATATAGTAGAATGTTTTCTAAAATAAAAACGGGGCAATACAGTATTTCATGAAATAATAAGAAAACGGTAAATACACAAAGAAGGCTTTTTGTTTCTGCCACCAAGAAACATGACGTATAATAACATCCTTGTTCCCGATATACACTCAACATATTCTAATAGGACCAAAAATAGATCTGATATCATTAAATATAATTATCTTTATTGTATGGCATAATAATGTTTCTTCTTTATTTTTGGAGTAAATAATATGAATACTTATGAAAGACAGTGTCCTGTTACAAAAATAAATGAAAACTTTCCGGTAGATAATTATATTATTAACTACTAGGTTTCCGCCCGCGGCTTCGCCCGCGCAGTCAAAGAAAAACCCGCATAGTTCCCGTTCCCGTGGGATTTCCGGGATTGCGTCATTTTCCCGGGATAAAAAGTAGCCTATGTCCTTTCTCGGGTATCAAAATATCTCCATACCAAATTTCATGAAAATTGGTCCAGTAGTTTAGGCGTGATTGAGTAACAGACAGACAGACAGAGTTACTTTCGCATTTATAATATTAGTATGGATTTGATTGTAGTCCCCATTATCTGTACAACATTTTAAAGTATTTCAAGTCTTATTCCATGGCATTAAAGTTTAGTTTCGTTCATTAAATATTCGGGTGGACTAAATATCAGGAGTCGAACTGATCCATTAATCCGCGCCTCTTAACGATTGTTTTGAAGCCTTAAAAGCCATCTGCGGTCGATAGGCGACGATATTCAGCGGACTTTAGAACTAAACGACTTATCCCGGATAAATGGATTCCTGATTGGATCATTGGAGATGAAAGACATCGAGTATGCCTTGGAAATTACATACGAGCATGCTATATTTACTTTGTTAAGCTATACCTACTGCATAATATACCCAATATAGTATCTCGTGGGTCTTTGTTGAATTTGTAATGAAAGGGAAGGGTCTAAGGAAAAATACGGTGTATAAATATGGTAATAAATTATGAAAGGAGTGTGAAGAGTAAAGGGCAGGTGCATTTTCATTTTATACCCAGTTACGTCACAAGTTTTATCTTAATAATATGATGTCAACCGGTAATCGAATCTAGGATTTCCTGT
>CAJQZM010041613.1:0-44700 GCA_907164665.1 Colias nastes | reverse complement strand
CAAAGAAATATCTCGAAGATGACTGAAAACGGGTTTCTTTATACCGGTTCTTGAATTGTTCTTATTACGAATAAAGTGCTATGCTATTTTGTGATAGCATTATCATTTAATTTGCATATATTACATATAATAAGTAAATTATAATTCATTTGTCAAACGTAATTTTCTGTCTCTTATTAGAGTTTAATTGGTGTGAGTAATTTTTATTTATTTGTGTGTAAATTAATAGATGAATGCTACTTTTCAAAAGTTATCTGGATTAATTATGATCAGCTGATCTTTGTTTTGACTCGTGTTTGTGAAGGGAAAATACTATCTGTAGACATTAATTTACAATAAACAAAATGTGTACGTTTTTCATGTACATAGTGAGAATTGAAAAATAAAAAAGTAATCAGTCAACCGTTTTTTTTTTCAAAAATATTTTTTTTATAACCATAAATTACTTTAATTAAAATTACTTAATTTCACTTCAGTAAATGACAATATTTCACGTCAATATTATATTTAGCTACTACATACTAGTACTTAGTTCTCATTTAGGGCGTGTAAGAACGTAGAATGGAACGTGATTTCGTCCGAACTTCGGACCGGTTCATGGCATTCTTCAAATAATGATACAAATTACAATGCTTCGACACGCCATGACGATATAATGAGTAGACATCGGATTATATGCACTAACAAAATGCCAAAATATGCATGCAAATATGCACTAAAAAAGGCCGAAATATGCACTAAAAACGACTAATATGCCTAAAATATGCACAATACAAAATCAAATCTTCTATTATTTTTATATATTTAAATCAAAGATTGTACAAAAACAGTGAAATTTTCTTGAAATTAAGTATAGTTTTTGTGCCAATATACAATTAAGCATTTTTACCAAATTTTCGAGCGCAAATTTGTGACGTTTGTCACTCGCGAGCCCAGTGTCGCCACCTTAGACCTTTCCGGGCTAAATCTAGCCCTTTTTTGGAATTCAACCCGTGTTTTAAGTTTTTAGTCCCAAAAGGGTAATCTAGCCTTATTTTGAATGGCTCAAAATTTACTTAAAATGGAGCCCATTTTGTAATTTTTTGCCATTTTACCATGCCAAAATAGGGTTTGTTTACTCGCTGAGCGTTCTGATTGGCTAATAAAGGTTAGTCGACCAATCAAAACTCCCGCTACTTAACGAAATATGCACGATTGGGGAAAAAGGCTAAAATATGCACTAACGCCGTAATTAGAGAGTTTTATGCATTTGCATATGCAATATGCAAATGCATATAATCCGATGTCTAATAATGAGGTAATATGAGGTTTAGATACATAATATACGCGATGTCTTTTTTAACTGGCAAATATTCTAAATCGTATTCTTGTTAATAATATATTTTGTTTACATTTAAGCAAAATATATCGAGAGTTTTTGAAATGCTGATTTTTTTTTCTTATCATTTATAATTTATGTTCTCTTAATCTAAAGATGGCGTTAATATCGAAATTGAATTCCTGATCACATATTTTGATTACGATATTATAATATATTATATTTACTGTTAAGATCGGATCAATATCCTAGATATAAGATTGTGAGAGGTGATTAAAATAATTTTAAACATGTTATCCAATCTAGCATCGACCCCAATAGATAGAAGAATAAAAACAAAAATATTAAGTTTCATGATAAATTAATCGAATTAATCGATTGCCGAGCCGAGCATACGTGTCAGAAGTGAAACTTCTTTGGCAAAATTCAAAGATACCAAAATCGTCGCCTTACTACATGACGTGACGGTATTGCCATGCCGCGACCTTGGAATTTTACTCTACAAATCAAGCTTACATGAACCAACCTGAACAATAAAAGCGAATTCAAAATATTATAGGTATGTCTGGTTTGAATATAAAGGTCAGTCTGTATTAATTTATCACAAAGAATATTAGTGTGTCACTTATTATTTATTATTTCCTGGATTTGGAAACCTAATTAATGTTGTTCTAAAAATATAACTCTATTTTTGTAAGTGTTATTAGAATTTTATAGTGCAGTGTTTTTACAAGCAGCAAAAACCTGTTACTTTTATGATTTAATTTTAATATGGACTGCACTCATAATTTTCTAATAAGGTCGTGCATAATATACTTAAAATGATTTTATGGATCCATTTAATATGTTAAGTATCGATATCTAGTTTAAATTTAAATTCAAATTGATTTATTGTATAAACTATGTACCTACATTAATAGATGTTGCATTGTATAAATATTACTAACTAGCTTTCCGCCCGCGGCTTCGCCCGCGTTTTCAAAAAATCCCGCATAGTTCCCGTTCCCGTGGGATTTCCGCGATAAAACGTGTCCAATGTGTTAATCCAAGTTACCCTCTATATGTGTGCTAAATTTCATTGTAATCGGTTCAGTAGTATTTGCATGAAAGAGTAACAAACAAACATACATACACATACATCCATCCTCACAAACTTTCGCATTTATAATAGATAGTAGGATAGGATAGGATAGGATGGTATAGTTATAGGTAACGTGCATGCTTTCAATATAAGAAACTATAAATTAAGAACATGGAAATATGAATTAAACAAATGACTGTTTATTCTAAAAAATGTAAGGTACTGAGAATTTGTAGAGCTTACTGTTACGTGTAGATTATGCTATAAAGTAAGTATTTTATCTTTTATTATAGCTTTAATTTATACAGATCATTTGTGAGTAATAATATTAACCGGGTTTAAAGTATTAGGTTCATCGATCCTACCCCGAACACAAAAAGGAAGAAAACTTGTAGAATTCCACGATAGTGAGACGTTTTACCAAATAATATGGGTGCTTTTTTACGTAGCGACTATTATTGTGATCCAAAATAAATAAAACCTATCGCTATTCTATAGCTAATCGTGTATCAAATGTCGAGACAGCAATAAACATCAGTTAAAAATAGACTATTTCCATATAAATTGAAGCAGTTAGTGTGAGTGAATATCTCTGTATAGTGTATAGCAGGAACGTCTGTGTGTTTGTGTGTGTGTCTTTATTGTAGTTGATCTATTTTTGGCCTCGTTATCTCTCACACAGATGTTGCTTTGGTTTCAAAGGATTTCTAAATGTAAACAAGTTGTGTGTAACCATATTTGATCTGAATTTAATGCTTGTTCAACAAATATCTATATTTGCGCATTAAATTATTTGCTTAAAAATGCACTCCTATTTTATCTTATGTCTGCTCTACCTGTTATAAAGTTTCATTGAGCGCAAATTTACTCTTTTGTTAATAATAAGCATACATTTATTATGAGAAAATGTTATGGTATTGTGTGAATTAATTACCCTTTTACGCCGATTTTTACTAAGATATCAAGTTTGCTATCTTTTTCATACTAACGGATATTTAATTGTGTGTTCCTTCTCTCTCATTTTTTATTTAACACTTTATTGTGCAAGAATATAAGTACATAAAGGTTACAAAAATAAAAATAAAAGCACAAAGGGCGACCTTATTATGTAGTGATCTTTGCCAGGCAATCACGGGGAGAAAGGTAAAAAAGCGAAATATGTTGAGCAAAACAAAATAAAAACAATATGTATTTAAATTCTATGGCTGAAAAAATATTTTGAGTGTATCTCCAATTATGGTGCGTATAATACACTATAATATTATAGTGTTAAGTGTTTGTTAATAAATATAATATTGTATACAAATGTTATGTAATTTGATTATTTTACCACTGCTACCTACTCGAGGGTAGACACTTCAGTTACAAGTGCCTACTTGAATCGATACTTTAACTATGCAACTATAACATTTTAAATAAATAACTTAATAATTTTTTGTTTATAAGTTTAAAAAAAAACTTTAAAACTTCAATTTAAAGCTCAATAAAGGATGTGCCAACTCTTTTTTATTGCATCAAAGATTGAAGTCCAAAATAAATTTCGTATAACTTTACTATGTTTTTACAATTTCAACAATCTCAACTCAAAAAAGGATAACATACCAATACCAATCAAACTAAAATAAACTTACTTTAATTTGCTTTATTAAACATTTTATTTGAATCAATTTGCTTAAATACCAACCTACTTCTTCAATCAAAATACCTGTTACTATGTATATGCTTGCATGAGGATGTTTATTATTATATTACATAATTCTTTAAACAATGCTACAAGTCTCCATACCACGCGATCCTCAATCATCCAACGGATACATGACTATGTAAAGATGACTAAACAATTCTATAAATAGCCACACAGGAATGGTCAATCCGATAACTGGCTCAACTGTTGTATATTTACTGTGTTATAAATATAGGTAGAATGGAATGAAAATAACTTTTATATTACAAACGGTTATCGTTCGTGCTATTTCTGTCACTAATTACTGTGTTATTGTATGAACATATTGTTTTATTTGCAAACTCCGCTCATGGATTCCGTTTGATGTGCGTGAAATAACGTGATATAAATGAATAGGTAATACTGTCTTATTAATTAAGAGTTTTTTTCAAATTTAAACCATTATTTATTTTCGTTTGTGTCAAGTTAATTAACATATTATAATAAGTTTTTCGCAAAAAAGCCTTAGTTGTCAGTAAATGATACATTATTTAACGAAGAAAACGACACCAAACACATGTTAAAAATAGATTACATTTTTTATTAATACGAGTAACTACGTCACCTTGCTATATTGTAAAATGTTGTAAACAACGATTGCCAATAGAAATGTAATTAAGAACATTCTTTTGAATTGTTTTCTTTTTGTATTATTGACTTGTTTACAATGAAAGAAGACTTTGCAGAACAAAATCCTACTTTATCTCTTAGGACAGGAAGCTGAGTATTAATAAAAGTGAAGAATTTAATATATTAATTATTATTCATTATTATGTATTAAAGAGCGTATGGAATTCGATCCAACCGCTTTTATTATTGTGCAATAAAATAATGAAAATTATTAAATGCATATTTCATTTTATTTATAATCATTAATGTACAGAAGGCCTTATAACATGCGTTAATCACTGCCAGGCAACATATGTGGTAGGTGGCGCGGGCGATGAATATCTATTACTGTTTCATGCTTTAAATTCATACTATGCAAATATGTACCTCTATAGTTTTTTTTGTTGTATACCTACGTGAACCCTGAAATTTTGAATTTGGTATGCAGATATTCATTCAAATTCAGGGAACTGTTTCTGATTGATTTATTTATCATATACCTATAAGGAAAAAACAAAAACAAATATTCGACATGAAAATAGAAATTATACGTTTATAGCAGTATCAGATTTTTTTCAAGAATTAGAAGTTTAAATTAATATAATTTTATAAATTAAAGCCATAGAAAAATGTAGATTCTTATACACTTAAATTTTTCAATATTAAAATAATAAAAATACAAGTAAATATGTGAGAATACATCACCTATTCTTCCATTCAAAGTGTGATATTTCGAAATTAAATTTTATATGCATGGAAAATTTACGAATATCAATGTTTAAAGTTGTCTGTAAACAGATTTTATGCTCATAAAATAGTGGATTGTTTATCTGCTTTAAATAAATATACAGAAATTTACGCAGATAGGTACTTTAAGTGAAAACAGTTACGTCTTTATAAATGTTTTTGAATTTAAGACCAGTGAAAAGAAAACTAATATGAAATTTCTAATATTAAATCAAAATAAAGTTATTATTTAAAGAGTTATAACATCATACAAAACGCATATGTGTGCAAGTGTAAATTAAAATAAAGTATTACTAGCATTTCTTGAGGAAAAACACCTTTTTAATACATAAATAGACAAAATTAGACCTTGATCGAAAAAAAACTGATTCTCGGAGCATTGCAAAATTTTCGGCATCTCTAAAAAATGCTTCTTTTTTAAACACGTTTTGAATAATATTTTATCCGGCGCTTGACCATTTATAGACAGGTCAGATATTTTAAATTGTGTTTTCAAATAAATTATCAAATTGCGATTTTGCAATTTAACTAAAAGGAAATTTCGCAATGCCTATTTTATCAATGTGCCAATAAAATATATTAGTATGACATAATGAACAGTTTTAAAGGTCGCTATGTTTTATGCATTTTTATGAGATCCAGTTATGTAAAATTAGTTTATGGTGTCATTGTAATGCAAACTTTTATTAAATTTCATTGTTGAAAAAAAAAGACTAGGTAGATGTGAAAAACTTTTGAACTATTATTTATTATGTAGGTAGGTACATTATTTTTCATTTTCATTGTTATACCTTTTATAGTCTAACAACATCACTCAAATTAAAATCAATGAAATAGTTTCGCTGCAGATCCTGCCAAAGAATTAATATGTTCAAAAATCATCCACGCATGCATAAAAAAAATTTCTTATTGTTTTTCATTCGACATTTTTGAGAGAGGACATATAGGTAGGTCACCTCAGTCTTGTTTACTTTTTGTTGTTTGATTTTGAGAATTTTATTGCTTTTGAAAATTATTTCTACCAAACCAACTACATAATTATCTAATAAATAAAATATTTAAAATACGACAAATAGGATCTCAGAAAATGTTCTTAGCCCGTCCTTGGCACCCTTTGGACTTCAGAAGACCAAAATACCTCCTGAATCTTCAATATGCAACAAATCGCAAACATCATCCGATCGTATGTCGATTTTATGTCAGCACTTAACGCGTTTATGATGAAATAAAACTACCAAAGTAACAGAATTCCTCACATTAGAGAGATTTCGGTAGAATAAATAAACGGGGACGTAAATAAAGTGGCGCACTGAGAGATCAAACGCGTTTAGAAATTGTAAATGTTTATTGGGAGCTGTGTAAACAATTTTAGCATTAGAAACGTATTAGCGCAATAAAACTGATTATAATATACATAATATTAAAACTGACTATTAACACTGTTTCTTGATCTACTTTTAAATGACTTTTCTTGGACTAACTATCCCACGCTGTAGACATTTTACAGCTAGGATAGATAGAGTGATTTTGGTAGACTCAGTATATTGCTGCTGCGCATAATATCCACGAAATTGTTCTTCTGAATTTATTTGTTGGTAGAAATGACGGAGCACCGTCATTATGCTAGCATTAAAATTGTACCTACGTAACATTTTCTTTAATAGCCATAGGGCATCTTACTAATTGTAGTAAGATGCCAAAGTGTGAATGGATGGATGTTTGTCACCATAGAAATCTAAATAACAAGACACATAGAAGTGCTATAATGTCATAATTCGTATGAAAACCGCTGTCGCCAAAATCAACACATTTAAACCGATAGCTAAACAGTACACACAAGTAAACTATGCCTTTTATTGGACAGCTTGATTTTAGTGAAAACTAACTTAAATATTAAATTAAGCTTTTTAATATGTATCCTAACGCACGAATTTACGGTTTATTTTAGAATAACATCCCTAAGTATATGAGACGTTTTGTATATTTTTGCTCCAATACGCAAAAATTCGGCTTTTCTACAACAGAGGTTGTCAATTTTCAATAGATATAACTTTGAACATAAACTCATAGAAATAAGGTTGAAATTTGTGTTAAACGTGATAATAAGAATGGTCGACTGTGTCATTCATTGTTATTTCGATTACTATGGTGACGCTCGTAATACTTGTAAATATTCTGTAATTTTAAGGAAAAACGGCAATATTTATAAACAAAAATACTTACCGGTGAAATTTTATTCCTTTATTAGTATAATTACAATTTATGGAAGAATTTCCGCACTGGGAAATGCTGTAACACACCATGTTTACTCACGCACGTGTCAGGAACAACTGAACAAGCGACCACCAAGCGACGAACAGACTTGTGGCATGGTAACCACCTGAGCGGCGACAATGTCACGCGCGCTTACGACTTCTATTGCCTTGTTATTTAGATTTCTATGTTTGTCACTCAATCATTCCCGAAGCTCTGAAATTTGATGACATTTTGGCATAAAGTAGGCTTAGACCAGAATTGGCTAATTATTTAAATATACGGAAGTAAATGCTATGGCTAGTTTTAGTGTGATTTCAATTAACAGGTTCGAAATACCCTTCAAATTCAGGTTTACGTCAGTGAGATAGCGGAAGCAAAACTGTCAGATAGCCAAAAGTAATAGACAAATAATATTATAATAACGCCAGTACTGGCACTGCGCCATTTAATCCAAGTGCACGAGGAGATATAAAGGTTGTTTTAAAACTCGTATCAGAACGTTAACTATTTTATAGCGAATATAAGAAATTCTTCTTAGAAATAGGATAAAATCTAATGAATATTTCAGTAGGATCTAATACAACACGCTGTCGGTTTCTTGTAACAAAATTATAACAAACCTTTGCTATAGCTACTGAACATAAAAGAAAATTCTTAGCTTCATTATTGACCAATCTCTACAAACTGAGAGCAGAATGTAGGTCACACAATTGCTTCTATAGTAACTAAGAACCATTCTTGAACGAATGGACGATTAAGAAATTTAACCCCCAGTCCAATCGTTTTACACCATAAAAGACAAACAGACACAAAATAATGTAATCAAGTTCTTACACGTGGGAGCATAAAACAATATGGCCCTGTTCCTTCCTCGAGTTTCAAACTGATTAGTTGCATAAATTTTCAATAACAAATGTATTGGCAGTTTCCTTTTCGCAAAGAATGATATCAGCTCTTTATTAGTGATAATAAATAATAAATATATAATTTTTGTATTAATTTGTTTTTGATATATTGTATCGTGATTCGTGGACACATGGATGGCCAATTCCATTAGCCTTGATCCATTAAATTAAGACGTTTCTGAATTAAGACCTGATTTAAGAAATATACAGCAAATTATATTTTAATGCAATTTAAAAACTTTCTCATAAATTAAATATAATATATGTACAGGGGATGTAACACTAGCCTAATATAGTTGTTGATATAACGTAATCCTAAATCAAATGCAACATTAAGATTAGCACTTCGTAAACATTGGTCTCGAATGATAAATATTAATTCCGATGCAAGACGTTAAATAACCCTTTAGCGCAATAAACTTTATAATCTACTAGCTCTGCCGGTTTTACCCGCATTGCTTTAATTGGTGTTTGCGTGATGATATAATATATGCCTTCCTCGATAAATGGACTATCTAACAATGAAATATTTTTTCAAATGGTTGGTTGGATCCTGATATTAGAGCGTTCAGCAAACAAACAAACGAATTCTTCAGCTTTATAATATTAGTATCTATAGCACAGACTAATAATAATATACTACGTATCTATAGATATGTGGATTTTAGAGGGTTACGTGAATCATTAGTAAGATATTTATAATTTTATTTTCTCGCGTATTAGCACACATTACTTTTTACTCTTATAAAATTGAGAGTTTTTATCGAGACGCAATATTTCTTCATCTTGATATGAATAACAAGTGGTTTTGCATAGAAACACTCTTTTCACACATTTTGATCGTGATGTGATAGAGATATAATCTTGCGTATCTGTCGGTTATTTTTGTCGGTATAGCAGATAATATTTGCGAAAACGTTGAGAGAATAAAGCCTAAAGAACTCGGGAATATAATTTAACAATATCGACAATTGAGGAGATGTATTATGTGCCATCATAATAATTGTGCTACATACTGAAAAATGTTGTCTCATAATTTCAAGAAAAATATTTGATCTTGATGATCAAGGTGGTATGGAAAATCATTATCCAATATAGTGATTTAGCTTTTTTGTGTGAATATACCATAGAGTGTGAACCCTAGACCATAGAGTTCTTTATTGTTAATGACTTAATCTTGTGTTAAAAAAACTATGGAAATAAAGTTGTTTACGTAAAGATTCAGTTGAGAGATGGAACTGTTAATTTTTTGTGTCCTTCTTGGTCTAGTGATTACAACTGTAAGGTTGTTAAACAAAAAATTGTCTCGAAGATACTTGTTCCTACTGCTCATAATGAATATTTGATTAGTGGAAAAGAAAATGTTGACGTGGTAAACCATACAAAAGTTTTTCTGGGGGAAGGAAGGAAAGGAGAATACACATTTTTCAGCGAGTTCAAACTCAAACTCAAACATTAATTTATTCAATTAGACTTCTTCGAGAAGCACTTTTGAAACGTCATTACATATTTTAACATTTACCAGCGATTCGGAAAGCAGTATCTATGGAGAAGAACCGGCAAGAAACTCCATAGTTGCTCTTTTAAATCATGTCAGTAGTACAATTTAATTTTACAAAATATGTAACTGTATATATTAATATAATATGCCAAAGAACTGTCCTGTGATTTTAACGCGACAACCCTCCATGGGTTTTCTTCCATATATTCCTTAGTTAGTCTATACTCTATAGGCACAGAATACATAATATATAGTACTACGTAGTATAGGTCCATCAATGATGTTATCTGTACTTTATTATCTCCCTTTATTACATAAAGTTATTTAGAGTCTATGTTTTTATTAAATCTAAAATTGCCCTTAATTCTAAACATTGTGTAACTGAACTATTTTCTTTGTTCTCTATCGATGATAGCGATAATGTACCACTATTAACATCATCACGTGATAACAATTTGGTACTATAAGTATTATTGGATAACATTTATCACTCCTGTGATTTGTATTCACAGTTTATGACATACAATAACTTTCAATCATTCAATCCATACCCGATTTTGCAATTCGCATACAAAATCGAACGACAAAGGAGCACGTATTACAATTTCGCGGGTTGCCATTGAGAAATTACGAATTTATGTACACATTACACACTTAAATAGCCAATAATGTCGGTTACATTCATAATGACCTGAATGCTAATAATATCGATGTTTTATTTCATATACTTTTGTGAACGTAAAGGTATCATACCTTTTTGGGAATTCCTGCAAAACGGCCTGTTCGGTCTGACTTTTACACGTTATCGTCATATTATTATTATGATCACCTGAATTATGATAGGTAATTAATTTTAGGTATTTAGGTATTAGATTTTAACTGTATAATCCCTTTGTGTAGTAAGGAGGAGAAGCTATATTTGCATCAATTGATATTCTTCTTCAGTGTCATCCTTTTTAGACTGAGACTATTTTTATTCGCTAACAAATCTGATGAAACGTTACTCCCATATGGTACCAACAAAAAACGTAAAAAAATCTTTAAAATTAGCCTTGCACTAATCATGACGCACAGTTCTTCATTATATTTTCGGCAATAATGAATCACAAAGGAATTTAACAGTCTCTACGTATAAACGATTTGCGTCACTTTTTCAAGATTTTGCTTTCACTGTACTAATTGTGTTCACATAAATAATGTTAGACAGGACAACGGTTTCACGAAGACTCGAGAAAAAAAACTTAATTTATGAGAAGTAGACTTACCGTTTCTTTAATTAAGCTAGACATGCATAAATATTCAAGAAGACTAGATTTTACTAAATCTTGTTGATTGATTTTATTTAGTGACTATTTTTTTAGGTTTATAGGTTATTTTCAGTTCCATGGGAACGCTAAGATTCTAATTTATGTTAATACTTCGTAAATATATCTTATAATCTTATATCTGCTCATTTTGCATACATTTACTGTTTTCTGTAGTATTTCTTAAGATCTAGACAGATAGATAAAAGAGTGCTTCCTTGTTTACAGAGTTGACAGCATTTTCTTGTTCACATAATGTGACAAGTTGAGTTTTCTAGTCCACTTAAGTCTAGGAATATGTAATAGCATTAAAATTCGATTCACGATGATACCTCGAAGACCTGATACCTAACGCACATCACGTTTGCTGAAGAATTACATACATTTAGCGTAGCTACATTATTCATGACAAAACTCTGCCGCTATCGATACGTCGAAATTAGTTTATTTACTTATTGTGCAAAATTGTGAAGTTTCAATTTCACTTTTAAAAATCAAATAAATTTGGCCAAATTTCAAAGATAAAGATATATATATAGATGAATTGTTCTCTATTTTATAATATTATCTTGTATGACCATTAATGGCACTTCTTAAAAATATGGAATATTTTCCGAATGCTAATAATCCTCTCGATGTTTATCTTTAGTCTTATTTTAACGACATTAAAAGGATATTAGTGGAGTCTATTTATTCAGTTTCCTTTACTAAATTTTGTGACCGATAACGAAAATAGATAATAACTTGTTCACACTATTTATCGATGTATCTATTAAGATTTAAGAGGCTCTGTGAATACGTATTAAAATTTAAAATGTATCTATACGTTGACAGTTTAATCATGTGTTTAAAACAGAAATAGGGAGAGTTATAGCCAAGTTGTTCTCGTTCAAAACCACTAGCCTGCGAAAATAGAAATAATTTAAGAGCCATCAATTTTAGTAATTACGTTCATCGGACCTTGGATACATCTATGTGGAAAATTTAAGATCAACAACTGTCAAAAGATTTAAAGATACACACGAGGCAAGATAAGGGATTGGGTGAAAACATGATTTTATGACGGCAGCAAATTTGAATGACTTTATCGCCGGAAATGAAATAATCCATTTCGGAAAATCCTTCTAACGTGATTTATTTGAAAAGAAACGTTTAAAACTGAAATAGAACAAAGGTCATTAGGAGAAGATTTATAGAAGCATAAAATTGCTAGAAATTTAAGCTCGAACTTAGAGCGTACGTCATGTATAAAGAATGATGTTTACATCAGTATGATAATTATTTGCAATATTCTCTGTGTTGACCAAATGGTTGATAGTAATTAATTTGCGGAGTTGTGTGTAAGTTTCTCTTAATTATTCAATAGTATCTTAAAATAACTGTAGAAAGAGTGAAAGAGAAAGAAAAGTAGAAACTGTGAAAGAGTTTAGTAGTTCTAAATTTAAAACTTATATAAAAAACGTACTAGTTCAGAGAGCGTACTACAGTATTCAGGAATATATGGACGATAAAAACCCATGGAGGGTTGTCGCGTAAAAACCACAGGACAGTTCTTTGGCATGTTATTATAATAAGTATATGATGTTACATAATATGTATTTTGTAAAATTGTAAAACTGACATGATTTAAAAGAGCAACTATGGAGTTTCTTGCCGGTTCTTCTCCGTAGATACTGCTTTCCGAATCGGTGGTAAATTTTAAAATATGTAATGACGTTTCAAAAGTGCTTCTATAAGAAGTCTAATTGAATAAATAAATGTTTGAGTTTGAGTTTGAGTTTTGTAACGTACAGAAACCGGATCTCTTTTTTCTACACTTTACGTCTGCACATATTAAAAGGTGCTTAGTTTTTCTAATCGTTTTTATCATCAACTATCATGAGATTGACAAATATTGTGTGCAGATATTTTTTTGTACAATGTTTTTGTTGAATTTCATTTTATTATATTTTAAAATTAAATAAATTTGTAATATCATTGTTCGTATCGTTACCACAGACTAATAATAATATACTACGTCGTTACATTTAACTCTAGTCAAGGCATTTAACTCTATATACAGTCACACATACATAGTCATTGTTTTAGAAATTTATACTTATTTAATTTTAATTTATAAAGCTGAAGAGAAAGAACGCGCTAATCTCTGGAACTATTGCTCCGATTAGAAAAATTCTTTCGGTGTTATCTAACACCTATTTATCGAGGAAGGCCATAATATATATCAATTATGAATACGCTAAGATGAACAGGAGCGGAGCCACGCGGGTGAAACCGCGAGGCGCAACTAGTTAGTGAAATAAATCGATTGTTAGTATTGAAATAAAATTTCTATAGCCCTAAATACTTTTACGAAACGGTGAAATATCTGACATTGGCAAAATAATTCAATGAAATCGAGATAAAAACATATCGATTGTGATACGACTCAATAAAAAATCTGTAATCAGTAAACTAGGCCGATAAGTTGTTGTATCTATGTTTATATTTTATTGATAAGTCTCGTGACAGATAATATAATAACGTAATATCACGTAATATTTTTGACAGCCGATGTGCGTATGTAGACTATAGCAAATATACATAATATTTTTACTTTAGGTACAAGTTGGGTACAAGTAACATTTAACATTTGGTTAACTCTATGGTCAAAATTTTTATTAGGTACTTTTATATATGTATGCTTTAAACTTGTGAGACTGTAATATGTTATTAGCTATTAACTGATAAAACTGAGTAAAATTATTAAGTGCGTAGTTTCAATATTACTGACGCAATTAAGTAGATATTTCTTTCCGTGATAAATTAGTGTTATGAAATCTCATACATTAGGGGCCATCCATTAATCACGTGATGTTTTTTTTGGCATTTTTACCCCCCCCCCCTCCCCCTTGGTGATACGTGGTGAGGTTTAAGACTACCCCTCCCCCCTCTCCCCTATATCACGTGTATTTTTTCGTACCAGCAAAGAATCTATTTTTTATTTATAAAAAATTCTGGTATAAGTATCATCTAATTTTATTATAGAAAATTAAAGACTATAATAAACGTTCAGAGGTAGACAGAAAGGTTGCAGTTTGTTTTTGACTGACATAAAAATAATGAAAGAAATGCGAAAAAGTTTGTTTGTACTAGTACATGAACATTATTTAATGTACAATATTTTCGGACCACGGATTAGCAAGACTTTCTTCAACGCGAGTAACTGGATAAGCATCTTAATAACTAAAGATAAATACATGTAACGCCGCTTTTCGGTTGAGTATCGCGCGCTTGCCGAAAAAATAAGTACACGTGATACTTGACTTTACCCCCCCTCCCCCTGATGATATTTCGTGATTTTTTATGGACCCCTCCCCCCCCCTTTCGAGTCTCACGTGATTAATGGACAGCCCCTTAAATAAACTGAATTAAGCTATTATTCATGTCTATAAAATTACTACTTTTTATTCTTTATCTATATAAAGCAAATTCTGTAGTACATTAGGGGTTGAGATAGTATAGTATTATTATATTTTCAATTATTGTATTTTAGAAAAGTGTACCTAGAATGTAAGTTTACATATAAAAAGAAATATGATAACAAGACAATTTCAGGGAAAAATGGGTAAGATACTTATTTCGTCTCGTCTTCGTTTTTATTGTGTCAATAATTTATACCAAATAGTCCCACATGATACGATTGAGTCGTTCTTAAGATTGAATGAATAGCTCTTTTGAATAATAACGAAACTCAAACTATGATAAAGAGTAATAAAATGTTTTAAAAATCGGTGCAATACATCTATGACGATATATTTCACATTTTTAATGAAATATAACGATAATTTTAAAGCGGAACCTCTTCACAGTAAAGGCTGTTTTTGTCTATTACTTAGGTACTGTTTAGCCCATTTTACACACTGCACTATTTCATAGAAAAAGCTTTGCATAACACACGATATATCACATCAGTAGGTGACTTGTTTACATATTATTATTTAGACAATAGCATTTTTCCAACAATAGTGCATAATTGATTTGTAATGTATTTTTGTCATCGTCGGCTAACATAATTAACAACAACCATGACATTTGAAATGTAGTGAATAACGAACAAAAGCAATTAATGCAAAAATGCATATAATTAATTTATAAATAACATGTATTATCGATAAACATTTTAATGAAATGTATTTTTAGAAAATGTTTTTGACTAATCAGATAACGATGACCGTTATTGAGGAATTATGTTGTTTTTCATATGCACTTACTTATTTTGAATACGGGAATATATAACAATTTTGCTATATAAAATAATAAGAAAATATTGAATTCTCTTTTTAACGTTATTTAAGTCGTGTAAATGCAAGACTTGACTTTATTTTATTCAGCCTCTTTCTTTAAACTTTTATCTACTTATTCATTAAACTCAAAATGTGCAAACATAACCCACGATAGATAACATAGTAATTAATTCAATTTATTTATTTATTTATTACGTTTAATATTATTTAAATAATAAATGTATTCAAGCAAAAACATTTTTATAAAACATACAGGATATCTACATCAAACTTATCTCAGTTAAAAGGTAGTGTGATAAAAAATCGAGCTTTACCTCGGTAATAATATATAGATATAAGAGCCTCGGCTCTACATTCACACGTCGCGTATTATTATTTCAAACAAACTAGTTTTGAGTTTATTTCGTGTTTAGGAACTGTGTGTGAATTGTATCACCTACAAGTAAGGTTAGATGCTATGGGAAAGTGATGTTTTAAAGATAGGAAAAAAGCACGGATATGGTTAATCAAAAAAACATAAATCATGCTTCATTGGTATTTTGATTCCAGCCGGTTGTCCCGTTATAAAAGCTTATATTGCCTATGTTATAAAGACTAAAAATTTGTAGACTATAATTTCACTCTTCAATTTTACGAACCATGTATGTCGTAAAGTCATTTTTCATGCAGGAGATGATCGAGAGCGTTCTTCTGGAGTTAGGAAAACCCAAATACTGCAGGATACCAAGTTTTACTTCTAAATAAGGATATAAAATCATGCTAACACAAACTGATCAAACATTATATTAGAAGAAACTTAATGTATTCTAATAAACACGTTACAGCCCTTAAATAGTATAAGTAAGCAAGGAATTAAGACACAAACTGGTTAGTAAGTCCCATATTAAACTAACCACTAATTAGATCATCCTAAATTAAGTTCAAAACAATAACAATAACGTATACTATATTTCTTCTCACTTCCGTTGCGTTGTAACTTGTTAAGAGCGGATAGTCATGCACATTAATTTATATTGCCTTTTACGTAAATGGTTAGAGCTTGGCTGTTTCCACTTTTCTTTAATAATGCAATGTATAAGTGTTTACTTATTGTTTAAATTGGAGGGAAATGTTAATAAGAACCAATAAATAATATGTTAAATAATACTTAAAATATATTATATGTCTAGTTTCCAAATTTCTCATCTATTTATACGCATTATATTATTTTTTACTTGGGGCAAAATATTAAATAAGCTAATGAAAATGTACTTTTGAACACACTGGAATAACATTATCTTCTTCCCTCTTCAATTTGGTTGCATTAAATTTAATTGAAATGATAATAAAGATGTTGTAACTTGTATGCAAATGCATATAATAATATGTAGAGATATGCTCAGATATCGCGCTAAAATAGTTATAAATGCTTGAGATCTTAATTTCAGTCATCGGTTCGCTTTACAATCTATTCCATTCTCTTTTATCCTTTGATATAGGTATATAACTACTTAGGTAATCGATATGTATAACACTCAATGCATACGTAATGCATTCAGCATGAAAAACTGTTATAAATATCCGGTATCGGTACATTATTACGTTGTTTAAAAGTTAATTATCTGTGGCCATTACATATTTGTAAGCTACTTATTACATTTGTCATAAAGCCACTTTCTTTGATAAGAAGTTATACAAAAATATTTTATTGTTTAGCTTCTCAATTGTAGCACGGGAACCGAGCGTGATTGTCACTTTTACTCATGCAAGAGCACTGCGATATAAACATTCAACAATTAATTATCCAAGTTAAAGTAAACTGCTGATTAACGTAACCGCCATTACTGAGCAAGCTATTTTTAGAATACGCACAGAGATCACTGCTTTGTCTGCTGCTGTTTAAATGACTTTTGCCAGTATAAAATTGTATTTGAGTTGTCTTTTATATAGGTACCTAATGTAGTGTGCATACTATGTATGCAGATGTGTACAGAAAAACACCCACATTCCCAGCCGATAAGAGGAAGAACCCGGCTCATAAATGAAGTTTACTTACGAATATCGTTTCGAGTCGGTCTCAACATTTTCCAAACAGCCATTTTCCACAAAAATAGTCACATTGAGGTTATAAAGCGGTTGTCACATCGTTTTGACAGGTGACGTACGATAACACCGCCACCTGCACGCATGCCCTTGCACGCGCGGGGCACAGAACACAGGCAGGTATGTGATTGTGTTCAAATGGCATAGTTTAGGGAACAGAGAGGAGCGCGTCGGCCAATGAACGGCACGGCTTCAAGGTCACCGGGAGGGAACCGGCGGAGCGCGACGCCGCTAGAGGGCACGCGGCAGATACGAGTAGCTACCTCGCTGCCCGTATGGCAACTAAACTAAACAGCACGAAGCTGCTCCCTGGCGTGATGCGCCGATAAGCGGTAAAAGGTATAAATAAAAACGCCGCGTTGTGAATATGAATGAATACGCAACATATATACTTACACGTCATTTGTCCATCATAGTTTTATACTTTTCTAGAAGGACAAAGGGATAAGTAAGTATATCGATTTATACAAACTATCATACTTATCAATTGCATTAGAATTTATTTGTTTTCTAGGAACCTTTCAAAAATAATCCTCACTCATAAATTAGGATTTTAATTATTAGATAGGTAATATAAGAATACACGTAAATGTATTATGTTGTTATCGGAAGGCTTAAAAAACACTATTCAGAATTATTTATATAATTGTTATCTATATAACACTAGGTTAGATAACTATGTATATTATGATAATACACATTGTAACATCATACCAAATCTATGCCAATATATTTGTTTACACACAACAAACATTATAAATTACAATTAGACATAACTCTTGGTATCATTAGTATCAAAGTACGAATTATTATAATATTACCTACTCTTTATTTAATAGGACGTTTTAAAGTAGTTTGTACCACGAAGAATCTCTTATCAATAATAATTTATGTGAGTTAATTGAAAATACTCTTTGAATCCTATTTTTTATATTTTACCGCCCTTATTTGAATAGAAATGTTTGTCTTTAATATTTTAAAAGTTAGAGGTTTGTAAAAATAGTAGTAGCTCATACAAAATATGAAATATATAATTCATTCTGCTAGTCGATACTAGATGGCGCAAGTGAGTGTAATGTAGAGCCAATGTAGAGTCAAATTTTAAATTATTTTTGATACAATTTAATTGAAATTCGTTAAAAATAGAGGCTTTCGTACACTAAATATAATACATTTATAATATTGTCAAAAGTATATACTAACTTTTGATAAAAATAAATAAGTTTTATAGGAAACGTATCATAAAAATCAGTTATAACTTAAAAATTTAGTACTTAAGTAAAAAGTAATCAATAAGATGTAAAATAGAAAAATAATAAATTATTCTTCTTAATCTTAGTGTTAAAAAAATTATAATTATGAATCCAATATGGGTTATTTTATAATTTCAATGTGACATTTTCAACTTTCTAAATCAAAACGTTAAATAACCTTTCCTTTATGTACTTAAATGAATAAAACTACATTTTTACTATCCTACCTGATTAATTTCAAATAACTAACTAAGAAAAAGATACAAAGATGTTTTTAAATGAGTGAGAGAGTGTGAGTTATTGCACAGTATTATATTATTTGCTTATTCATACAAAACATGCATAAAATTAGTGAGTACTTATTGGACTCTAGGTACTACTCACTAGGTATGTTATCATTAGTACAAGAACATCATACTTGTATAGTTTATTAATCGCTGCTACCAAGTTCAAATGATAAAACTGTTTCAGTGTGATAGCATACATTAAATTCCACCTGACGAAGAACTTAGCATCATCTGTGCGAAGAATGTTTAGAACATCAAGGCTTTGCCTAAAATACATTCGATTTTAGCGTAGTTCACTGTCAACTTCGATTGACCTTCAAAAAGCTTTAACCTATATTCGTTCCGAGGTCTAGGTGAAGACAATTTTATTCAATATCGTGATAGCATGATTCACGGTATGAAAATAGCGGTCGATTATGAAGATTATTTTCTGAGGGCTATCCAAATAGCATCTTCCTCGTTCGACGGATGCTGTGGAGTTCCTCTTGCGTAATCTGTCAATTGTTTTTATAATCTAATACAATATAACACTTCTGTCTGTCTGTGTATAATAAAACTGTGTAAAGTTTTAAAGGGTCTTACCTAACTCTTGTCTGATTCTGTGTATGTGTGAAGACTGAAGTTATAATTGATTAAGAAAAAATCTATTGGAATATGAAAGAACTTACTTATTAGTAATTGTGATTAAACATTTGTAAGTCAATTACCATCAATTAGCAATATGTACTATCGTGTTGAAACTCAATATAAAGTTGGAATTATCAAAAATGTATCAAATATTAACGGGTATCATTTAAGCTATCACCAATTTAATTAGTTTTGTGTTTCTTAAATAATAGGATTTGTCCTCAAAATAGTAGATCTGTCACCAAAATGTAGTCACCAAACAATGCAAAATCAGTTCCACAATAAATCACCTAAAATCCTGAGATATAAGGTCTAGTACCAAATAAATGTTTTTGTATGTATTATAATAGGTGTGTCCTAATAAGTATTTAAGCAAACTAATTTAAAGAGATCACCAATAAATCATATTATGTTACTAGAAAATTGCATTAAGTTCAAATAAAAAATTAGGGTTGTCATCATCGTTTCAACCAAAAGATTCTGCTACTTAACTAGACTCCCAAGGTTCTAAATTTCCACTGGTAGTATAAATAATATTTAAATAAAATTTTTAGCAGAGTATTAAAAAAAAACAATTAAAGTCAAAATAATCAATATTTATTGTTTAAAATAATTACCACTGAACAATCAGCGCTGCTTTAAAATAGCTGGCTTATGGCTAGCAGAATAGTAGATAAAACACTTAATTAAAGTTAAAATAATCAATATTTATTCTTAAAAATAATAACCACTGAATAATCAGCTCTGGTTTAATAACTGGCTTATGGCTAGCATAATTGTAGATAAAACACTTAATTAAAGTTAAAATAATCAATATTTATTGTTAAAAAACAATAATCACTGAATAATCAGCGCTGGTTTGGCGAAGGGCGCCCCCTTTTTCTTTTCTGGCCGATAAGCACATTTTTTGCTTCTGGTGGGGGGTTGGCCAGCTTTAAGCGTATGGCTAATACGCCGCCCCTTTGATCATTTTTTCATTAAAATTATAAATTGATGTATTAAATTGGTAACGAATACTATTAATTTAATATCTGAACGAAATAAAATGTTACTACTGTATTGGTGACAAAATATCAAATAAAAAGGAGTCGCAGTCAGGGATCGATAATCGATTTATTTGGTGACAGATCTACCATTCTGAGCACAGAGCTATTATTTAAGTAACAAAACCATAGAAATCTAAATAACAAGACACATAGAAGTGCTATAATGTCATACTTCGTATGAAAACCGCTGTCGCCAAAATCAACACATTTAAACCGATAGCTAATAAACAGTACACACAAGTAAACTATGCCTTTTATTGGACAGCTTGATTTTAGTGAAAACTAACTTAAATATTAAATTAAGCTTTTTAATATGTATCATAACGCACAAATTTACGGTTTATTTTAGAATAACATCCCTAAGTATATGAGACGTTTTGTTTATTTTTGCTCCAATACGAAAAAAATCGGCTTTTCTACAACAGAGGTTGTCAATTTTCAATAGATATAACTTTGAACATAAACTCAAAGAAATAAGGTTGAAATTTGTGTTAAACGTGATAATAAGAATGGTCGACTGTGTCATTCATTGTTATTTCGATTACTATGGTGACACTCGTAATACTTGTAAATATTCTATAATTTTAAGGAAAAACGGCAATATTTATAAACAAAAATACTTACCGGTGAAATTTTATTCCTTTATTAGTATAATTACAATTTATGGAAGAATTTCCGCACTGGGAAATGCTGTAACACACCATGTTTACTCACGCACGTTTCAGGAACAACTGAAGAGCGACGAACGCACTGGTGGTATGGTGGTGGTATGGTAACCACCTGAGCGGCGACAATGTCACGCGCGCTTACGACTTCTATTGCCTTGTTATTTAGATTTCTATGAACAAAACTGTTATTATAAGAACGAAGTTTATATTCATGTAATGCAATATAATTTTATTGGTTATCGATCTCTTATTTTACACATACCTATATTAACATTATTAATTTGATAATTCATACCTGGGAACAATTTTTGTTTATCTGAGAACGAAAATATTTCGTGGTGATAGATCTATTTATTAGGTGATACAACTTGATGACAAATATAAATTTTGGTGATAGAAAATATAGTTCCCAATATTAACATCCTTGGGCATGTAAAATTATTGTTCCTTTTCAATTCTCGTTTCTGATTTATATGTATGTATGGTGTTTATTTTTGTAGGAAATATTATTTTTAGCTTAAAAGATAGCACTCTAGTATTTGCATTTTTAATATTTTTTTATACCTTCAATTCGATTTTTGAGATAGGTATCCTGTTTATTTTTTAAAATTGCTATTGGTTCATAATATCAATTGAAATATCTATTTTTAATCTATATAGAGCAGTCTAAGACAGTATCAAATATCTGAAATAAATGGTGTTATTTTGCTCAAAACATTGGTTAAGCAGAGCAGAAATTAAGGGTATATAAATAAAATGAACATATTTTCATCAAGAATTTTATTTAAAAATAAATTATTGTAGTACATCTTGCACCAATAACAACAAAATTTTGGTAAAGACAACATGAATCCGCAACATTCGCTCAAAGCTTGAATCATCTTAATAAAATATAGAGAGTACAAAATTATCTACAAGTGTGACCGATTTTACTAATTAGAAATCGTCTATCGCTAATGCAGTAAAACATGGACATAACACACTGGGCCTGTTCATAAAAATATCATAAAATCGAAAGAAAACTTCATCCAGAATTAGAGAAGACTTGTGTAAAAATATTTTTATCAACAGGCACCATTACAGAGATTCATCCTCTAGTTCATAAACACACAAAACTGTAAAATAAACAAGTAATACCAAAAAACAATTGCTTAAAAGAAATAGCAGCTCGTAAGCTCATTATAGTTTCAGCCACACAACAAAACACACGTATTCATGAGTTAACTTTAAACGCGTTGTTTGATCCAACTTGTCAAACAAAACCTCAGGTATAAAACCAAATAGTTGATCGTCAAGAAACAAGTATATTAATCTTTCAATATAATACTTATACCATTCGTCTAACTTTTCAAAACCGATAGGCACTATTATTCAAACGTGTTGCAAAATATTTCCTAGCCGTTCACTTACAAGAAAGTAACTAATTGCGTTTGCTCAACCATTTCTCTTGCGTAATTCTAGATGTGCTATCACAAAAGATTTACGACCATTTTCATTTAGTGATTATTAATTGATAAAGAGCTTCGAATACGGTATCAGATCAAAAGGTCAGCGTTGTTTTCATTTATGCAACTACTTATATTAATGCGTTTATTGTTATGCTCGCGTATTCAACATTAACTAACGTTTTAGTAGAAATTTGTCAAACTATAATAATATAAAGGCGAATACAATGTGCAATCATATAATTGACTGTCAGAGAAACAACTCGTTTCTTATTGCTTAAAGTAATGTTGAAAATTATCACCATCGTAATATCGTTATATATTTTGACTACATTATTATACTGATAGCAGCCATAAATTACGAATGAGAACTTTCTTGTCAAAAATTTGTTTATTATCCAAAATTATTACAATCATTCAATTATTATTGTATCACTTGCGTGCACTTTTCTTAACCTTTCCTAGAAGTTAGTATTTTTGTTCTTTCTTCTAAACGTCACTTCTTTTTAACACTAATTTCATCGTAAATCATTGTTTTCTCCAATGATGCTATTTACAGGAAAAGCTACAGCTATTCAAGCTGTTTGTACATGTCCTCGATCTGCGGCTTGAAGTAGCTCTTGATTTCAGGTCGTTTCGCTTTGAGTGTGGGCGTCAGAAGACCATTCTGTACTGAGAATGGGTCCGGATGCAAGTAGATGTCTTTGACCTGGACAAAAATGAACACAAATTTAGTATTGATTTTTATTTCTTTGTATAGAAGAGAGGCGGTGACGGCTCTACCACAGCTCTACACTGCAATTCAGTAGGTGATGACTGGTAAAGCTTTGTACTTATAAAGAAAGCTTTCTTGGACATAATTAAAACAATTAAAGAACATAAAATAAATATAAGTTACTGTTATAAAAGAGTACTGCCTAATATTACTCCAATTGTAGGAACAATAAGATCGATAAAAGAGTCTTCTGACTTTTCTTGATATCATTAAAATCAACAAATTTTTCTAATCAAAAACAACACTAACTTCCATATATATATCACTTTCTAAACACGACATGGTTAATACCATTAAATACAAAACATCTATTTTAAAGACAGCACAATCTCCTGTATATTCATCTCTTTCCCACCTGTTCAAATGTCTTCAGACCCGCCTGCCGTCCCCACTGCAGCATGTCTTCGAGGATCATCTTCTTTACTTTTTCGTTCTCACATAGTGCTGAGAAAGTGCCCTTGATACCGTTCTCGAGAGCCCAGCACTTGACCACGTCGACGTCAGGAACAACCACCGCTACGATACACGACTGCAACACAAAATAATTGTGATAAATACTTAAGTAAATTAAAAAAGGTGCAAAAAATGCAACTTTTATAGTATATCAGATCGTGGTGGTTGATTCTTTCAAAACAAATCTAACTATATGTTATTGTTCATGCTTCGTATTAATTTGTCATTGCATTTAAATATTATACGATTATATAGGTAGGCACATTTTGTAACTAAAATTTTCAAGTAGACTGTAGATATTTTACTATACAAATTTTATCTAAAATAGTTGAAGTACGAGTATGTATGTATGTTCAATGTTCATGTGTACAACTTCAATAATCAATGGCATTTGATGGCATTGACCGCCTCCTTGGTACAGTGGTTGACGCGTGAGCGTAGCACCGAGGGGTCCTGGGTTCGATTCCCGGTGGAGACGAAGAAAAAAAATGTCTCGGTCTGGTAGGACACAGAAGGTTGATCACCTACTTGTAAAGAAATCGATCAGTGAAACAGATGTATAATGCATCTGCCCCTTACCCCACTAGGGGACATGGGACTTCACTTTATTTGATGGCATGGCAGTTTGCATTATATCTACGAGATGCAAAATAACTGACTCAGAACTCTGGCATCGTTTATAATAAATCTGTTTCTACGACCTTTGTGTATAAATGTTATTCCAAGCCGGGTTTAAGATGTAATTTTTATCATATTTTGTAAAGATTTTAAACAGATAAGGGTTTACTTTAATAACACACATTCGTGTATTATCTATTCCTTAAGTCTCATAAACAGGCGAATTTGATTGATTAATAATATTACGTTTATTTATTACGTTTCTCTAAGGACTTCTGATTCATACCGTTTTATTTGGTAAGTTTACGACACGCGCGATTTTATACCGACATAAAACAAACATGATATTGCTTTCATGAAAGTACGTTGGTTTTTACGATTATTAACTATCCGCTGCTCTCGATTTATGTTCTCGTTAAATTATTGCTTTTTTCGAGGTGAAGTATAATGGTTTATGTTTATTTGGATTTCGCTATATACTCACATTTATACACGCATAAAACTTGGTTCTATAAACATTAAATTTTATGGGTGTTTATTGTTTACTACGTGATGTTTTATTACACAAGATTAAGTAAATATAAAAATAAATTTGCCGTTTTTACAAAATATAATATTATCTAGCTGATAAGCAAATAAGAGTTCGTAGAGCATTTTGAAGTATTTAACTTAAAAAGTAACACATATGAATTACTGCAAGTCAAATTATTGCCATTCTTACGATTTCCATGATTCCATCTAGATCCTAACTAACATTTTATATTACGTGATAGTAACTTTCTGTCTGTCTCTTCTACGATCCTCAACCTCTCAACCGATTTCGATGAAATTTGGTAGATGGATAGCTTGATTTCAGAAAAAAGCCATAGGATAGGTTATATCCTGGAAATCCCACGAGAACGGGAGCTATGCGGGTTTTTCTTTGACAATGCAGACGAAACCGCGGGCGGAGAGCTAGTGGTAAATAAATTAAAACAAAATTACCTTCAAAGATTCTCCGTGTACGAAAACTTGTTCCACGTACTGACTTCTAATGTAAATGTTTTCTATTTTCTCGGGCACAATATATTCCCCTTGCGATAGTTTGAAAATGTGTTTTCTTCTGTCGATAATCTTTAACGTGCCATTCTGGAAAAAATAAAGACAAAATATAAATTTTAAATGCATAAAACTCTATATTTAAATATAAATTGTAAAAGTTCGTTTACACACAAATATAGGATTGGAATAATTAATACTTATTATAAACGAAAATATAATATGCTGAAGTAATTTATGACGCAAATTATATAATTTAAATTGCTAATTTTAATAATTAAAGCAGTTACAAGTGTATTGCCTTCTTACACGTGGATTTGATAATAACTGTTAATTATGTTATAGGCCGATTGCGTTATTTATTCTAAAAATATAAATTATTATTATATTTTCAGTCACATCTAACTATACGAGCAAACATTTTATGTCATTAATCTGTACTAATATTATAAAACTGAAAAGTTTGTTTGTTTGTTTGAACGCGCTAATATCAGGAACTACTGGTCCGATTGGAAAAATTCTTTCGGTGATAGATAGCACATTTATCGAGGAAGGCTATAGATCATCACGCTAAGACCAACAGGAGCGGAACACTGCGGGTAAAAACGCGTTACTAGCTGAGCCCACAGCTAGTAAATTATAAGTTTAAAACGATTTAAATATGTATGTGGAGATATTTGTAGCGTATTACTAATCAATTTGACCAATATCTTGCATAGTAACATGGTTTGGTAGTTGGAGCGCTTGCATAAAAAGCTCACAAAATTTTCGCTTTTTAGCTTTATGTTATAAAATAGGCGCTAACGAAATTTGCATTTTATCGTTAGGTAGGTAACAATTTATCGTAATGTTACAATGCGGGTTGAACTAAGCAGTACAACTTGTTTAGAAATACACGGGTTACAAAAGTTTTAATTAAAGCATAAATATTATAGGCAGGTAATGTATTGTTGTGATATTATGTAATTTCAAATAAGTTAGCTATGTTTTCTTTATTTCTTAAGTGCCCCTTCTCAATTTCTTTCGGTTGATAATGGAGTAGTTTTTACGACTTATTATGAATTTGATATAATCTTAGAATCACACAATATTATGATTCCATTGTGAAAATCCAATAAAACGTAAACTACAAACTCGCACGGAAAATGTTAATCATAAAAATAATTCATACTATTAAACCTTTCTCTATTTTTGTCGACATTAAAAATAAATCTTCGCAGCACTATAGTATTTTTCACATTTCTATACAATATGCATTATAAATAAAACAATCGAAACTCACAGGTAGCCACTTCCCAATATCGCCCGTATGGTGCCACCCGTTGTGGTCGATGACCTCCCTCGTCTTCTCCGGCTCTTTGAAGTACCCCTTGAAGACGTTGGCTCCCTGCACGCAGATCTCGCCGTGGCCCTGCGCCGCGTAATACTCCATCTCCGGGACATCCACTAACTGGAATGGTTGAAGGGATTGGTTAGTTTAGGAATTAGGAGCACTTTTTCCTTCACAAAATATCGCGGTTTGATTACTGGCTTGCTTCGCTTTTGTTTAGTTTAAAAGCACTTTTGTCTTCTTAGAATATAAGGGTCCTAGAATTACCGGTTTGACTTAACCATGTTCTAATATGGAATTCAAAGTCCTGACTTACCTTTATAGAGTACTAAGCAAATACATTTTAATTCATTTTTTAATCAATTCGCACTGATAAAATAAAGAAGATTAATTAAAAAGTCTCTACTTTTCAAAAAATTTCATATGAGACCGAACGCATCTCGATTATTTTGGGTTGTGGTTGGATTTCAGTTGAGTTCTTCGTCGTAGAAGAAAACATCACAATATGGAATAATAAAAGTATAATAATAAGCAAAACCGTCCACACATCAAACAGTACTTGAGCTGAAGCATTTTCTGTCACATATCCAAGCAATGTTAACTAATCGTACCTTCACTTTACAACAAGCGACGGGAGGCCCGACGTGCTCCGGCACATGGTCGCCCTGTACCGTCAGAGTCACCGGCGCAGTGCACTCCGTCTGTCCGTAGCCCTCTACGATCTGGGAACAATCATTCATAAGCCATTGAAAAAAAATTTTTTCAAAATATTGTCATTATGACTATGAGAGGTAAATGTAAGGAAATCGCTAAATTAGGTTGTGTTATTAATACATATATTTTATATGGAAAATATTGCTGTAACCATAAATAACAAAAATATTTCAAGATCAAAGTAGAAAATTAAGGAGACCATTAAGTAATGAGTATTAATATGACACAAAACTATAAAGTTGAAAGCCACCTTCAATTGGGATTTTAATCTATAAAATTTAAGAGCGGAAATTCTATCAACAAACAGTTCTAGCTTACAAATTGAGTTAAATTCCTAGTATTTAAAACGGCATTAAAGTATGAATCACTGAATAATATTATTCACAAATTATAAGCCACATCTGGTATCTGGCATATCCAAAATAAACATCGGAAATGAAGAGCATTGCCAGTTATTTTCTGATAAAACACATAACGACGAATACTCGAAAATACTTCGACGTAGCCTTGGTGGTATTCATAAATATTATTATAGAAAATATCATACAAATGAACTACGTTAGTGACGAATCTGTTCCAAAATTACACTCTAGTTCCGCGTATGAGGGCCGATGATTGAATATTGATGCATCTATTAGCGAATACACTTTGATCTTTCTGAATAAGATATTTCACTTTTGACGTTAATGCGTCTATCAGTGCGGTATTTTCGTATTCGAGTTGTTGGAATGCTAATGTATGAGGGATGTGTTATAAAATGCTCTACAAAAGACTCAATATTTACTCGTGTAAACATTTTTACAGACAATAAATAATATACTTTATAGTAGAAAATATGATTTCAAATTATTCCATTGATTACTGTGTTCCAGATTCCTGAAGTTAGAATGTTTATTATTTGGTAATATTATATAGAAAATAACATGACTTTTTTCTGATAATTTCTTTCCGCGTTAAAACTAACCTTATAGAACTCAATCTCCTCTCCTTCACTAACAATAAAAGGCACTTATTATTTCTAATTGACTGTTAAACTAACAATGCTGCAACTGAAGGAATATAACACGAAATGACTATTCACTAGGTACATTATGACTATAAAATTAATATAGTAGTTATAATAAAACTGCATCTTGACGGCGTCAAACTATGTGTTACAATTTTTTTTACTACTTTAATTACCAAATACATAAGCATCGTGCAAACTTGTGCAAATCACCGTGCAATATCACCAAAATGCAACTTTTACGTGAACAAGCTGTTTATTCCAAAGTCTTAATACTAGTTTATGTTATAGCTGTCGCAGTTTTATACGCATTGCTCCGCTCCTTTTGGTCTTAGCGTATTGTGTGTATTAATGTAACTCAAAGTTACTATCTATGTGCCAGATTTCATGAAAATCGGTTCAGCAGTTTTTGCGTGAAGGAGTTACAAACAAACTTTCGCATTTATAATATAAGTAGGATTATAATTACCAAACAACCAAGCGCGCATCTTGCGAACGTGAGCACGTTGCCTGCTAGCGGCGCAGAGCCGACCACCATGATGCGCAGTCTGCCGCCCATGCCCTCGCGCACCTTGCGGAACACCAGCTTGTCCCACACGGAATCTGATCGGATTATACCCCTGGCGAACGGTAAAAAGTATTTTAAAATATGTATTGGTAATTTAACAAAATTGTAATTCAAAAACAGTAAAAAATAATAATTTGGACTAATGATGTAATAGGAACTATTGAAATAAGTCATTCAGAGCAAAGTTCTACTGGAGAAACTATAATAAATATTACGTTGTATTGTTACATGGAGAACATAAGTTGTGAAAAATATATTAATTGGCAGATGACGGAATTTTAAGAGTAGGTTGGCTTTTTAATTTGTATAAAAAATTAAATTACAAAAGTACCTCTTCAGTTCTGATTCCTTTGCTGACAAAGCCATATTGAAGAGAAGTTTCTTAATTTTCGAACCGGAAATTTCACTTTGCGCTTTATCATATAGCCTGTTTAATAATCTTGGAACTGCTGGCATCATCGTTGGTTTGAGAGCACTCAAGTCATCTGCCAATCTTCTGATGTCCCCGCTGTAGAAACCAACCGCTCCTCCAACCATGTATAGAGCGTTCTGAAATTTAAGAAATCAAACCATTTGTTTCAATGCTCTTGATATCAACATCCTCTTTTTTCATCATGTGTTTTACTATTTCAAGACATTGAAACATTCATTACATTCCTTTAATATTAATGTTTTCAATTTACATTGATTTAAGGTAATTTGTTAGGAGCATGTTTGATTTCCTAGGTGATACAGGAACAACAAACACAAACGGGTAGGCGTAAACTATTTAACAGAACGGGAAACTCGCGCGCCATCAGTCACTGTCACAACATTAGAAAGCTAATTCGGTTCTGCGGCTGGTTAGGTACTTAGATTTATTAAATTGTGTAGTGCCGATGGGATAATTTATCTGTCATACTTATGAAAGACGATAAGTTTCTATGGAATGATTGATTACATCGGGAATTTACATATACTTGAGAATATTATGTCCCGTATATACATGATGTATTGCTAACTTCTTCAGTGGACTGGTAATGATCATAATGATCATCATGTTCTGAACTGCACTACATTTATCGATTGCATTTGATGATACTGACCGTAACTACTCCTTTCCGCTTATCTCATTCAATCGTTTATTTTATAATTTCATCTATATCTGTCACAGACAGAACATACTTGTATTGAACAAGGATTTGTTCCTAACATTTTTCTTTTTGTTCTAGAAAGTTCTCACCTCACAACACCGCTCGAGCATGTGCGCGAGTGGCAGGAAGGAGATCATGACGTCGTGCTTGGTCGGCCGGTGCTCGCCCAGCTGCATCGTCACGCTGCACAGGGAGGCTACTACGTTCTCGTGTGTCAACATGACGCCTTTAGGCATTCCCGTCGTGCCTGATGTGTAGCAGATTGTACATAGACTCTCTGGTTGGGGAGGCTGAAAAAAAATGAACCGATGATAAAATAAAATTTTAAATTCTATTTTGATTATATAATCACGTGATAAAAGTGGTCGTGTTATTCATCTACTACCCTATCAGTTTATAGATTATCATATTATTATTAACTTTATAAACCCATTCATTAAAATGTTACACAACGTTTACATTTTGAAAGTTCACACAATGCATACTTTTCCATCCCTTGCTCGAGAACAACCTGACTCTGTTAACCCATTAAATAATACACATTCGTGCCTCAACTAAACTCAACTAAAACAAATTGAAAGCACCAACTCACAATGCACGGGTGATCTTTCTGCGCTCCCAGTATTTCCACATCGCTGAACTTTAGGATTTCCACACCGCGACTCCGTGCTCTTTGGTGTGTTGACGGCGATACTTCCTTTATCGTGATCAGCTTACGGAGGCATTTCGGCGACTGATCGAGTAGTAAGTTCGCTTTCTTGTCATCTTCGCATACAACTATTGACATTTCAGCTGAAATACACGAACGATATGTTATTATTTCCGCTTGGTGCATCCCATGGAATAATATAATAGGCATGTATAAATAATATTTTTGGCTGGTACATTTCAGTTTATTTTCATAATATCACTATCACACAACACAATAATATTTTAGAACAATTCATCAAATATTTATGTAAGTTCTTTATTCTGTATCGCAACTCAAGATAATTGCAAGAAAATAACTTACTTTGATTAATAATGAAGGCACATGCGTTGGCTCCTAGTGTATCGTATAACGGCACTATGATCATTGAATAGCAGTAAGCAGCCTGTTCTGTCATGATCCATTCTGGACAATTTTGGGCGTATATACCTGAAAACAAAAACAAACCATAAATACCGTAAAACGTCGCACCCACATGGCAATGAACGGTAAATATTGGAAAATATCGTGGACAATAAACGTCAATTTCATTTAAAATATTATCACAACGTATTTTAATATCGCACAAAAGAACAGTAATAATAGTGTCGAGTCACTCACCGACAAAAGTGCCCTGGCCCGGAGGTACACCTTGGCATATAAGGCCCGAACCGAAGTTTTTCGCTCGCAGCAGGGTTTCATTGTAAGTCTGCCACACGTACGGCTTATTTGGTCCCTCGCGCCAACCGAGACAGTTGCCATTATCTTCATTAAAAAGCAGAAAGAAAAAAGCACATCAATCAAAGTGTGACCATGAAGTATATATAAATACTCTGCCAATTTATCATCGTTAAATCTAGTAAAAGTTGGCAAGGTCGTCCTCGGAATATTCCGCATATATGGCACGACTTTATGACTCTTTCAGTGAAAATAATTATAGCATCAAGATGCATAATGTTCGACCGCAGCAGCTGTCTATTACTAGCCGTGCAATAATTCTAGTTGCCGAGTTAATTACATGCATGTGTCCCGTGTAAACAAGTTAAAGAGAGACGTTACAGCTCTTTTAGGTCTCATTATCGCGTTTATCGCAGGGGAACGGAAACACGTAGCAAAATAAGGACAACTAAAGAATAGCTTCGCCGTTCGTGCGTTGATTGGATACCTAGTGTCGGGATTGACGTACAATAGAGGCTCTAAGGCTATTAAGACTTAAATTAACATTTTATTTCTGTGTATACTATAGTCAATCGAGTATTGTTGGATGTTTACATTCCATAGAATATTTAGCTGTTATTTAGCAGGTATTAAAAAAGTTGGAATCTTTATGCCCGTTCATTATTGAATCTAAATAAAAACTATCGAATTCTAAATATGTATAAGGGTTTTAGTAAAAATAATGGAATATTCCGAAAGTTCAACTCACTTGATTCCTTGACACCTCTGCGGAAAGTCTCGTACAAGGTGCGCGTGTCGTCGTGCAGATATCGTAGAAACCGACCGTTTTTCGCTTCTTTGTAGAATTTTGATACACGTACAAGTTCTGGACCCTGGAAATAAGAATAAATTTACATAAGAAAAGAGAGACAATAATTTAATTAATCAAGGAGATTTGAATAGAAATTGTTTTTACCCAAGAAGCTTATATCTAAAAGGGGTGACAGACGTACGAGTAAGTACGCGAACTTGTGGCTCGACGACCTTTTTCGCTCGTGTGTCACCCCAAGTACGCGTACTTAAAAACCGTCGAGTAAGTTCGTTGACGATCCAACATGTTTGAAATTTTACTCGTAGCCCGCCTTCGCTCGCACGTCTGTCACCGCCGCGAGCCGCGAGCCTAGCCTGTCTAGCTATAATAGGTGTTACTAAGTGCAAAAGTTCAATTAATTTCGTCTTCTTCTTTTAGTTTTATGAAAATAATTTAATATAATTAATATGAATGAATATAATATAATTGAATATTGGCGAAGGTATCTTAAATATACGAAAATATCCTTCAATTTTTGAACATTTATTTTGTTAGAATGCTATTTACTTAAAAATAAGTGCTGGTTATTAAATTAAAAATGTCTATATTTAATTCCTGAATAACATAAAATTCCCTCTGTTGATGACATAGAGACATTCGATATCGGTGACACGCGAGAAGCTACTGACCAAGCTCTACGTGTGTCACCGACGCGACGTCGAGCCGAGTAAGTACGCGAACTTTAAAACCGCGATTTTAAAGTTCTGTACGTCTATCAGCCCTTTAATACACTGGAGATTTCAGTATGAACATTAACTTGTAACAAGAAAATATGACCTTGAATGACGCCTGTATGTTTTTTTATCCCTTTCACACCTAACTTGGCAAGTGGGTGTGAAAACATACAGGCGTCATTCAAGGTCATATTTTCTTGTTACAAGTTAATGTTCATACTGAAATCTCCAGTGTATTAGATATAAGCTTCTTGTTTTTACCTAACGATCATAGAATAAAAAACTATACCAACAAAGAAATGACTTTTAAATAAATACATAGTTCGACGATAATGTTGTACCATCATCACATTAAACGCAGATGGCTGTTTAAACCTACGTATACCTAACAAACATTATAACAATGATATCAACGCAGTGCATCATGCATATACCTTTATTATAAGTTCACATAGGTACATACAACAGTATGCATCATGATACATGTCACTCGGTTACTAGAGGTCGTTGTTCTGAAGCGAATCTTACTAACGAGCTAAAACAGTAATCAGTTGTAATCTTTTTACGTGGTAATAATGCGAACAACGCTGTGTACACGAATAAATTAAATATAGAGTTTTTGAAAATAATGAAATTATAATACCTTTGCGAAACAATCCAACATTAAGTATGTAGTAAGATGTAATAATGTGAGGTACCTATTCATATTGTACACAAAGGCTTAATGTAAGTGAAATAGCTTTCGGCTATAACACTTACATTATAGAAGCTTACATTATTGATCGAATCAGTAATATTCTCAGGTTCTCATGTTTTGTATGCTAATAAGTAATAACGTATTATTTCGAATTAACTTTTTGATATTATATAAAGAGACAGATTTTATATTTTGCTTAATTTGATAAACAAAAACACATTTAATCTCTGATGTGAATCGAATGATGTCTCCGGTTCAGTTAACATGATTTTTTTTTATTTCCGCAACTTGCCCTACGGTATTGTGAATTATGATGAAAATGAACAGGTCAATGGCATTTTCATTGTTTACTTCTTTTAAACCATGATGTAAGAATATTTTTTAATGTAACAACATTTCAATATTAATAATAGTTTCACAAGCAATTTAATAATACATAAACCATATACCTTAATGGGATAAGTGTAGTGTAGTGTATTCCCTAATAGATATTATATTAGTAAGCACAGTGAAAATATTTGCCATCATTAAACGAAAACTTCCAACTGAATTTCACAACAAAACATACTAAAATTGGGGTAACCTTGCCCGAGGCGTCAGTCCCCAGGCGTTATAGTCAGATTTTCAATAATTACCAACAACTCGTTTGTAACCCAAACTGGAATGTATGTGCGTGTAAAAATGCTATTTAAACCATAAAATAAACATTAAGTAGGAAAATTGAATCACGGAATCAATGATTTAAATTCTCATGACCATGCTATGCATGAAAAATCATTCAGTACACTATATAATATTAAATATGAGCTTCTACTTTATTTAAATTATATTCTGCAACAATGTAACAGTAAACATGTTATCTGTTAACATCGCACGAGCGTAATTCGGACTTTCCATGCGAACACGAGACCGATCATCGATTTTTTACGGTCCAAGGGGTGCGACTTACACGTTTCATACGTAGGTATAGTTGTTCCGACTCACCTGTCATATGTAATTAATTAAAAGTTTATTTTGTAAAGATTGCTTCGAAGGTAAAAGTTATGGCATAAATTAAAGACTCATTATGGAGCACGTATATGAACTTTATTGAAATCCGTACACCTGAGAGCGCTTGCCTTTTGGTTTTTTTTAAAGATTGTATAAACGGTAAAAGTTTTTGTAGACAGGAAACATATTAGTGATACAAGAGATTAAGAAATGTTTAAGTATTAAAATAAAAGCACAGTTTGTTATACAGCAAAATCTTTCATTTAAATCATTACCTATTTTTAGACGATTTTCACATATAACCACAACTGACACGCTTCTGACGTCATTTTTTTCATACCATGTCGCGTCTTGACAAGTGACTTACTCATTTTTGGCAATGGATATGAATACTTTTGCTACTATGCGTTTTTTACATGATCAGCACCTACAATATAATATGTGTATTCTCTCTTGGTTGTAAAAATAGTATGTTAAAAATAATAATATACTGTAAAAATGTGATATTTTAAGAAAAATATGAGGTAATATGTGTCAATGTAGATATTCAAAATTAGACCAGTCTATCTGTATTACCTTGTACAGTGATACAGTATACACCAGTTATTCGACATTTGAGATAAAAGCTAAGCAGTACCAATAGTTCAAAAAACCGCTCAACAAAGCTGCTAGTACGACGTGACGGATATCACGTATTGCAAGTAGTAAACCAATGTAACTTACATCGTAACTAAAACTCATTTCTCGAAATATCGCGATGAATGAACTGAATCAAATAAGTATAAATTATCCACAGCAATTTAGAATTTATGAAAGCTAATAGCAATAATTTTTCCCGGCGCTGTATTTCTGATAGAGCAGACAGGGGACTGATTTATATGTATAAAGAAGAGTGTTACGAATCTTTCGAGTACCTTCTACTGACATTTATATATGTACCTTCTACTCACATCTATATATAAATTCGATAATTCTCCAGTAGTCCCTTAAACGCAAAGGCCAAGCTGATAGGAAATAAGAAACTGTTAAATTATGTTCGGACAGTCGTGCGGTCACACGACCGCGTATTTATTTATAACAAAACCTCGGTGACATAACACACACGCTGTCTTCGCTATTTATATATTCATTACTGTTTGATCCGTCCACAGTAGCCCTCACGAATCGTTGAAATATTTACGGCGAGAAAATCAATGGAAAATTGTTTTCGGGACGTAAAAATTGATTACACTCATAACGAATGATTTGATGTTGATTACTTGTCAGTTAGTTAATTTATTACAAAGTATATGAATTAAATAAATGCGAAACTGTTTATTACTATAATTATTAGGTCTATCAAATAATTTATATAAAACTGCCTAAAATAGAGCTGAATATAAAGGATAACACATTCATTTCGATCGAATAAGATCCTATCCCATCCTACTAATATTATAAATGCGAAAGTATGTGAGGAGGGATATTGGTATGTGTATCTATGTTTGTTACTCTTTCACGCAAATAATACTTAACCGATTACAACGAAATTTAGCGCACATATAACTAACTAATAAAGTAACTTGGATTAACACATAAGATAGGTTTTATCCCGGAAATCCCACGGTAACGGGAACTGTACGGGTTTTTCTTTGAAAGCTACTATAAAATAAATTAATGCGAAACTGTTTATTACTATTAAGTCTTTCAAATAATTTATATAAAACTGCCTAAATAGAGCTGAATATAAAGTAGAACACATTCGTTTAGATTGAATAAGATGCTATTATTATCATGAATGAAATAAACTGCTAACGTTAACAATAAACGTCCATATGCACAAGCCACATTAAATTTTCAACACTTTCACTTACAATATAATGCTCAATGCTATTCAATAAATTTTAACCATAATCCCCTGAAACATGTGCCCTCTATAATTGGTGATAAGCCTTTATAGTACATTTACTTTTATAGGAGCATAATATGACAAAAGGTGTTTTGTGGTAATAACGGATATCAAATTAATACGTAGGTGATAATATATTTACATAAATATGAATATTCATAACAATGTGGGTTGATCAACCCCGTATATTTTAACTATGTATTTTGTATACGATTCATAACTCCAATCGAACTCTTATATGAAGAAGAAAACTTTAGAACTTTTCGTAAAGAATTAGCTGAATTCATTTAAAGGGCTCCGAATACTGCACATTTGTAATAATTCTTATTAATATTTTAGTTTTTGAAAATATATTACAAAAAACCCACTATTATCATTAAGGTTAATATATAATATTTTCAAATTGTGAATTATAATATACATAGCATATGAGTCAAAGCCCTGTAAATGCGTACTTTAAACTGAATTTCATTGCAATATGCTATTAAAACGCTCATACAACCGTTTATATTAAACAAACTGCAAATTTGAAAGTCATGAAGCATAAACATATGGGAACTTATTAACTATAACAGAAATACTTGACATTGTGGCGACTTGGCGAGCGCACAGTTTCCGCATAATTCATTAAGAATATTAACGTTATGACGAGCCGGTAGTAAACACGACTGTATCATAAAGTGCTCTCAACTAAAGAACACTTTGTAATTACTATTTGAGCAATATCAATCACGCAAATTGGTTGTTAAAACAAAGTACTAATTAATTTTTATTTGTGAATTAAGTAATACATATTTTAATCATCTTCTCGTGTATTTAACTAGGCAATGCTACATTAATATTGACATAAACTCTTAATACTTACCAAGTAAGAAGTGTCTAAAATAAAGGACAACGCTGCATATTTCAATATTTTTTGGACGAAGGTACTATGTTCATATTGGATACAATAAGGTAACAGTCACGTCAAAAACATTCATTGAATGAAATGAAAAAAAAAATGAAAACATTCCTAGTTTTCCTAGTTTTCCCTAATTAAATATACTTTATAATAAAGTTAGATAGAAAAACAAACAAAGTTGGAGACCATTAATAATAATTAATTTTAGAACTCTAAAGCTCAATCTTTATGAAATTCGTAGCAGTTGCGTAGTTCCTGCGTAGACGTTATGAAAAACAATATTTAGTTCAATGTCAAAGAATAATTACTGCAGATTCTAAAAGCAAGAAGAAATTGATTAAATAATAAACGAGAATATATTTTTTTATATTACATTCTATGTATTTATGTGTTCTTTACCTCACAACAATGACCGTAATTAACTGTGATTCTGTTTGAAGGTTCCTTTAATTAAAACAATCATCAATGTATGTTGTTTCATACATTCATATTATTTATTGTATGTACACAAACGTTATAATATAAATATGTCTTCATGTAAGCACCATTCATCAAAAATGTTTATTTCTTTGAACACGCTACTTCATAAACCAGAAGACAGCTATTATGAAATTGCTTCAAAAACGAGATTAAATATTATTTAATCATACGTAAAATAAACACGTAACTAAATCATAAAACACGTAAAACTGGAGCGGATCGCTAGTGCATTTTCATTCAGAAATTATGAGAAATAACACGAAACACACACATTTCAAAATGAAGCATGCTAATTTTCACCTCAGCCTATAAGCGACAAAAACATGTTTTGAAACGGTTTATTTTTGTTGATAAATCTCTGTCGCTATTAGGTACATGGCTAATGCGAAAATTAGTATCAAAACTCAAGCGTAAATATAATGTTTACCAATTAGAATTGTAATGTAAAAAATAAACATGTTTTCGTTTTACAACTATTTCATGACGCGTACGGCGTAAGCGTAACGCATAAATCATCAAAAAATAAATTTATTTTACTTTTATGCATTCACTGAAAATATAAATAGGAAGAACTTTGTTAAACATTTATTATTTTATTATAACGTGTTAATTTCAAATAGAAACTTATCAACGTCAACACCTTTTTTTTTTCAGATTTATTATCAGGAAAAAATAATAGAGAACATAGTCTGAATATACCTACTTAATATTTGTTTACTTTTCAGTTTTGTAAAATAATGATACGTCTTTTTTACAGCAAATAATATTGACTATTAATTAAACTATGTTTAAGATCCTAATTTGAATGTAGAAGTATTCTCGAACATTGCGAAAATGTCCTACAACGTTAGGTGAGATTCCGCGTGATTTATTTTCAAATGAAAAAAAAGACATACTAGCAAATAGTATAATTTTTGATTGTCTCGTGACAGCTTGTACGGTGTGCCAAATATTTAAAACGTTTTTTATGTAATGGAAGGTATCAAGGTAGTTTCTTTGATAGCGATTTAGCACAATAAATAATTTACCTACGTAATGTGTTTTTTTCTTTTCATTTTTTTCATATTTGTTTAAAAATACAAGCGTCACAATTGCCAGCTTGTCTAGAAGATTTGATAGACATAGTACAAATTCTTCTTATTACTCAGTAGAAGAAAAGAAAGGAGTAAACTAGCAATTAAATGTAGTAAGTATATTTTCATATTTGTAATACTATTTTTAATCTTCCTTAAAATGTGTATTTTGAAATATGTAATTTGGAACACACACATTTTTTTCGGCTCTCACAAAGCCGTCGTGGGCGGGGCCATAAAGATGTTTTGTCTACCATAAAATTTCCCACTCTATTAATAATGTGTTTTATTTTATGATAATTAAGCGGAATGTTCAGATTCGCCATATGATGGACCTTGGAATTTATTTCAATAGGCGTTTCGCTATAAAAATCCGCAGAATTGCTTTATTTTGAATAATTTTAACGTGAAGTACTGTTATATATTGTAACCTTCATTATATGAACAGTTACAAGTGCATAAAACCGAGCCGTTTCACATAAATTTTACGAAATGTTTGTTTGAAATTCACTCAATGAAATTCCCATTATATATATAGTACATAATTCACGGTAAAGAAAACAAACAAACGCACGGGATGCATGTACCCATGTAAAGTCAAACATTCGTTATAAGAGGCATAAAGTGTTTCAATTGATGATGAAGGATGTATTCTACAATAACTAAATATTTCAACTTGGACAACTTCTAATTATGTATTTAGGAACATTCCTCGAACTGTCCTCGGAAGTTATACATATCATTTTTCTGGTCCCTTATTACGATAGTAATCAAATTTAACGTACCTTCCTGATTTTAAGTTATCGCTTTCAGTTTCAACAAATGAAATTTGGAAGATTAATATCAAAGTCTAAACATATTTCAAATAAATATTAAGATAGCCCAAATGAAATTCTCGTACTACTCGTACTAAATACTAATTAATCTTTAGGAAATATTATCAGTGGCAATTTGTTCCGACTTTTATTCGTGGTACAAGATTTTTTGGTACTATAAGTATATAATGCAGTAGAAATGTAAGATCTACTTCTAATAAAATATTCGTCAACAGGTGCTACTATGTATTCTTGGCGAATGCATTCACTAATTAACAATTCAAAACAAACCAATTTACAGAGATTTAATCTGAGTTATCTTCTATACTTTTAGCCGCTCAAATTAAATGCTTCTTTTTACCTAAGAATGCTAGCATATTTAACCTTTCAGTCATAAGACATATTATTCTCATCGTATTCATTACATTTATTCCACAAATAAATCAGTATCCGCACATATGTCTCAACATTTAAAAACTATCTAGAAAGCACCACAGCTATTTCCAACTCGTCATTGGTTCATCATTGATCAGCCTCTACTATGAACGTTGATGTCTGCCAACTAACGTAATTTCGCCTTTATATTTCAGGATACATATACCGACCTACATTAAATAATAACTTTCACTATCAATCCGTTTCAACATTAATCATAATCCCACCCAGTATCTAAGTCCTGAAATATATAAAGTTTACTTAAACTCACTTTAATAGATTCCGACTGATCCGCAAGATTTAACGGTGGTCGGATTGGAGCGACGCCGACACAGCAGTTACAACACGTCATTTTCACAAACCAATTTATCACACTAGGTACTGAATGGTCACTCAAAATCAAATCTTCATCACTTCATTGCGCAACCGTTGGAGCGCATAGCGTATCACGTGAACGACTTGCGAATTCGCCACCAGCGTCTTATAGCGTTTATTTTTCACAAACAAAAGTACTTAAATTTCACTGAATTAAGGTAACAAGGGATTCTCCAGTGTCACTTTCGCTACAGAGCTCTTGGGACTGGCGTGAGAGCATCGAGCAGGGTAGCTCTTCGTACAATGAGTTAAAAATATCGCTCGAAGATGCGCACTGCCAAGTGTGAGAGTCGCGCGTTTGCTGTGGACATCTTGAACTTTGGTACACAGTTATAAGGAGTCTGTTTTATCATTCGTGATGTTGCATTTGCATTTTGCATACCCTAGGTCATAGAAGAACGTCGATCATTGACTTATTGTGGTAATTATGTAAAAATTTTGATGAGTTTATGAACTTCGAATAAATTCTATTCAAACGCCCATCGCGTGTGCGTAGGCATTTTAATAATAATAATTTATTAATCTTATCAATTTATTATGAAATCGCGAATGCAAAATAAAATAATTTTATCGGTCACGAACTCTAAATATAATCTCCGTCGCTTGTCTATATAGGCAATTACTCAATGCCTTATCACCAAAATAGTCTGAATTTTCGTGTATTTCGATAAATTATGCGTTTTTTTAAATAAAAAAGTCAATCAAACAACAGAGAGTAAATAAATTACCATGATGTTAAAATAATTTACTCAAACTTTTATATTAATAACGTTTTTGCATTGCAATTTGAACCAAAATGTGCAGAATTTTGAGACTCATTTCTTTCCTTATCCTATTACTTCGTCCCAATAAAAAAGAAGACTAAACATCATATCACTAACTACTAATTCCTACTTTTTTATAAAAAGTATACTCACAGGTTCAAGCAGGCTCTGTTCATGTAGTGTGACGAGTGGCTTCTCGGGCTTTGGCCGTGTGGTCAGGTAGAACGCGGAAGCTGCTGCCACGCCTGTGAGGGCCAGCGCCCCTGCTGATCCTCCCACCATCCATAGGTACTGGTCGATTTCACTCACTGTAAAAATTGTTATAGGAATGTCTGGTTAGTAGATGTTATAGAGTAGGAAGAGAGTAGGTAAGTATGTAGTGTTTCATGGTTGTGGGTGAATATAATATGGGTCTGGATAGGCGATGCTTTCATGTAAAATGGTATCAACCATGTAACCGGGGAAAAAAATGTTGTATTAGGATTAATTTTATGGAATCTGCATAATAGTTCCGTTAATAATTATGTGGTTTCTGGTAGAATCATCGTAGATTTTAGTAGATGTTCTGCTGTGTGAAATATGTTTTAAATTACCTATACCTTTTATTTGTTCTTCTTTGATAAAACGTAACTAAGTATCATCGAACATAATCATATTTCAGTAAATTTTATTACTTCCGGTTATAAACATTAAATGCACGGCAATGAATGAGGAAGTCATAGATGTCCTCTGTCATTTACAACCTAAAGGACCGTCGTAATTATTGCCTAAAGTAAGCGTGCATTTTTCAGATTTCTGATAATTATATTGGTCACATCGACCTTTACACTAAAAATGACGCATTAAAAAACCTCAACTTGTTGTGAAGCATTAAAAATATTTCAGAGGTAAACTGGTTCACATTACTGCATTATTAAGCTTCCTATTTAAACTCAGTGAAATCACATCACCAACGTGGCTTGCATTACACTCGACTATTATTGAATAGGTAATCTCTCGGTTGCATTGTGGACACAGCAATTTGTGCGATTGTTATGATCTGCATAAGGAAATGTCAACACTTCAACTTTCATGCACTTTAGTTCCTGGACTATAAACTGGCGTCTATGTAGCTAGTTTAGAAAGTGGTTACCGGGGGGCGTGCAACGGCATCGCACTGGCGTGTAGATTTCTCGGGAGTCTCTCGCGCTTTCCACTGACATACTTTTCTAGCGAAATATAGACTGCACTCGGTGAAAACAAAAGAAACTTATGAGAATCATGGAATTTTTTAGATCGATCGCACGATGCTCGCTTTTAATAAACAGTCATATCATGTTCTCTGATGCAACCGTAATCATGACTCTCACATATCGAAATTGTGCCATAAAATTAGGGACAGGGTTGTGGGTCACGAAAGTCAATGTCGAAATAAACGAATAGATGTTTAGAAGGGCCCACATATAATTTGAAGGCGGTGCTTAAGGTCGCATTATTGGCCTCGACACCTTGTCTTTGAATAGATGGAGGTACCAGTCGATTTCAAAAGCTCGAACCTTGGTTGCTCTAATTTCCCTTCATTGTAAATTCAAAGAGCGTAACAAGCCGGACGGCCCTTGAAGGGACGGCTGGTTAAACGCAAGTATGATTTTATTATATTTTGAATACGAACAATAGTTTCTTTAGTTCCTCAGTTCTAAATCAGATTTTAGAGGACGTTCAAAAAAAGATGCACCGTCTGCGTCGTTCATTCAACAAAAAATAAAACATGGCCGTCACTTATTTAAGCTGTATTTATATAGATGACTTTAAATCTTTAAAAAAGAGTTTATAACTAATTATAAATGTTCTCAATACAACTGAATATCTAAAAAAAAGTCTAATAAAACGTCGAAGATGACCTAGAAGAATGTACTTCTAATTTATAGGTTTTTTATTCGTACCGTATCGATCCAGAATAGATCGAATACAATATTGTTTATTTGTACTCCAACAGCAACCAGCGCAATAAAAACAAAAATAAAACACGGTATGTCACGTGTGTCATTGAGAAGAAATATTGTGAGAACATTTAAATCAAAAACATGTTCCTTAAAAAAAACAGCATAAACATTTACTCACAACCACTGCATTGATTCCACCATATCGTCTTCTCCTTTGTACTGTCCTCAGTCTTCTGTAATTCAGTCTTTCTCAGTTTCTTGCGTAGCTTTTGACATTTCTCCTTAACACTAAACTCAGTCTTATTACCATCTGTCACGTTCACTTTGTCCTTTTTCCCGTTGAACCCAAACTTCCCGCTTCCCATTTTGATATTTGCCTTTTATCTTATAGTCACAAATAAATACCACTCACACGAACATTTTTGCACAATTAGTATCGGCTTCGTCGTCGCTCGCTGGATCTATTATAATATTTTATTTTATAAGTAAAAGTGCGGTACTCGATTGTCATAAAGATACGCGATATCGATTATTTTGTTGCGAAGTGAATCGAAGTCTACATTACTAAAAGGTTTTATAGTTTTATCCGAGAAGGGCTTTGGCCTTGCATGGGTCATTAACATTGCGAATTGATATCTTAAACATAATCTAGCTTCGGATTTTATAGTCTTATCTGAATGTAGATATTGTCTACAAC
>CAJQZM010041612.1:0-62575 GCA_907164665.1 Colias nastes | reverse complement strand
CCGGGTACATGGAACGTCAACCATGTGGCGATGCCTAGAATCTGTGCTGTCCTGTGGTGCTGTCTATAGTACGCAGTACGCTATAATACTATACAGTGTACGTGTGTACTTGTGTACATGTTCAATTTTCATTTAAGAACGAAGGTATAGTTTTATTCAGACAAAAAATATTTACATGTATGATTTATGTTACGACAAATAACAAAAAGTGATAATAATCACTAAATAAATTATGAAGATCATTAGTAATCAGAATTAATTTAAACAGTATAAAGTAGATTTATAGTTACAATAACCATCACACGAAATAAATAAGTATAATTAAAAAATATATATGCATAGAAAGCCGTCGATTCGATATTTAAATACATTATGTAGGTATTATATTATAGTACCGCATAAATAGTGACGACACAGCTGCTTCCCAAATAGTTTATTAGCTCGTTACCAACCCGAATACCAAATAATTTGACTTATTCAAATGGCCGGCTTTAGATCTTCAAATTCCGATTCAATTAGCATAAATAATGTATGAAAAATGCAATAAATCATGACTTATCTAGTATCGACGGATACTAAATTCCTTTCAATAAAATAGCGCGGATGATCGGATTGCGCACGCGCCGATATCTGCCGATCGGCCGTTTCGCACTCGCCGACCGATCCGGAACGATTACCCGATCGAAATCCCCTAATGATGCGTATAGCATTCCTCTCAAATCGGTATTTAGAGATATCCGCCGCTACTTTTGATATTGTCAATTACCGGCCATGATTGTATGATTTCTTGTTCGCGATTTAACGAGCATAATAACGCATTAAATTGGGATTAGGAGACAATTTCGTTGGTAATTCATAAATAATGATAGATGCAAATGAAGTGAAAGTACGTGTATTTAAAAATATCGCAAGGAGGTCTCTTGTTGGTACGGTCGGAAAAAAAACTATTTTCATTGTTATATGATGTAGACTTATTATATAACCTTAAGTCTAATAAAGGCCTATAACTCAGTCTAATCATAAGTTTTTAGTGTTTATTATAGAAATCAAACGCTTCACACAACACTTATTTCACGTAATAGTAAAAGTTAAAACATCGAACAACACCATACCATTTTATGTCGACATTAAAATAACAACGTGTTAAACAACAACATAAAATTAAATCTACATTCAGTACATTTAATTATGAGTAATGAGATAACGTCCATTGTTGTTGGAAATATACATAAAAACGATATTAATTAACCGTCCAAATCAGATTGTGGTAACAGTGTAATAATACTAATAATGTGAAAATTGAAAGTGAAATCTCAGTTGTTAAAAGGCTAGTTTTCTCATAGTGTATAATTAACGGCTATGAGCCTAGGTCGTTAATATTTTATGAGTTTGGCACGGTGAAACGAAATTATAGTGTTAGTGTTGGTAAAGTGGTTAAATAAAAAGCTCGTTTTGATATTGTATGATTTATGTGCATGAGGAATTTAGGAGGAATATCGAGTCGAATTTCACTAGAATACCATTGAAGATAGTGCAAGAAACAAAATATTTTTGGTTATTGAAATTTTTATATAAGAGTAAGTAATGTAGAGAGAAAATATTATTAATCCAGTTTTTTTCCACTATATGCCGCAACGTGTGCAACAACGTTTAGACATAATATGGTTTAAAAAATTTTTAGAAAGACATTACTAAAACCGAAATTACGTTAATTCCCAATAATAATTATATTAAAAATAAATTATAGATTTTTCTGCACTCAGTACCAAGTTCACAGGGTGCCACTGCGAGCTGAAATGCCTGAGCGTAATTACGGTCTAAAACAATGAAACACGTGCTCATTTCGTAACTCGATTGTGATCTGATGTAATATTATAAATCGATGTTGAATCGAGAACGGTGACCGATATCGATTATTGAAAAAACCTTTTATGTACATCTTATGTAATCGGTTCAATGTTTATGAAACAACATTGTGTATCGGTTAAGTTATAAAATAACTCAATGTATCGTAAATATTGAATCGATTCTGTTATCAAGTATGAAAAATACTTGTACGACACTTAGGATGTTGTATGTAATAACTAACGATTAATCCTTATAGATTACTCAATTGTTTTTTTTTTTTTTCAATATTTTTAATAATATGTAGGTATATGGTCTAAATTAAAAATTACGAAAGACATGAAAACAAAAACGTTGTTTATCAAAAGATCTCAATCTTTAATGTGTTAACGGGAGGGACACCCAGCGTTTCTCAAACTGTAAAAAGGAAGCATAATAATATGTCTTACAAATAAGTATGGATATACAATATGATTAATATTTATTATAACATCATAGACAAAACATTAATAAGTTTCAATCATAATACAATTTCCTTACGAACTCCATGTTCATTCATGTCAGTTCTTTTTATAAGGTTTCTTATAGTCTGACTATACGATTACTTACTTACGTGCTCGATAACACGACTCTAGTTAAAACACAATCTGAAGACTGAATCTTATTATAAATATTATCTAGCTTTAACCTTCAACAGTATGTACCACTCCCGTTTATCTACTAGCTTTCCGCCCGCGGCTTCGCCCGCGTTTTTAAAGAAAAACCCGCATAGTTCCCGTTCCCCTGGGATTTCCGGGATAAAACCTATCCTATGTGTTAATCCAAGTTAACCTCTATATGTATGCTAAATTTCATTGTAATCGGTTCAGTAGTATTTGCGTGAAAGAGTGACAAACACACACATCCTCACAAACATTCGCATTTATAATATTAGTAGGATTATCTAGCTTTAACCTTCAACAGTATGTACCACTCCCGTTTATAGATCGCTACCTAGTGATAAGGCCGCCTTTTGCTTGTTTTATATTATGTGTTGTGTGCTTTTGCATTTGTATTTATTTATTTCTAAGCAGAATTTTCATTCATTCATTCATTCATTCATCTACACATACAAACATTACCGTAAACTCAAAAATTTATTTATTTAATTAGACTTCTTCGAGAAGCACGTTTGAAACGTCATATTTTTACATATTTTTAACATTAAACAACAGGATACAACAAGATACAATATAACAATAATAATATAATAATACAAGAGGATACCTTATAATCAGCTACACTTGATTTAATTAATCCCATTGTTGTATATTCTGGCCCAAAAGCCAAAACAATGGTTATCAGATCAGGTGCGGTGGTTTAACAGCGGGGTATTGATCTGCTAGTAATTGATTTCCCGATTTGAATTTATCTTATAAATGCTATGTGAGATATTCGTGAGGTGATAATATTTGCGTGGCTGGGACGTGATGCAGGCATGATGAGCATGTTGTGTATAATTGTAATGGATATACATTTAACATTTATTGATATTAGATTTCGTAGATAAGTTATTTTTTATATTTTACAGACGTTATTATGAGCATTAAGAAACAAAAGTAGACGGTGAAATATGTTATTTTGAAATAAAAGTTTGAGAACCGCTGTTTGTAAGTGTTAGAGTAATTTGTGAAATTAAAGAGCTCAAATGAATCGTTTATAATTAATTAGTGCTCCGTTTAAAGTTTTCATCTTTTTCAATAAATTTTATCGAGCATTCTTATCAACTCCCATTACTACGAACAGATTTTTTTTTCCAAATTCTATTTGATTGCTGGCATTATAATTTATATAAGTAGTCAATTCTTTGTTTTTGTAATAGATAACATATTTTTTTAAATACAATGAAAGTTCGCCGAGGTTTCCAAGACATACATAAATCCATTATTGATTATGTATTTATTTAATAATGCATAGGTAATATACATATTATATTTATTGCTTTTCTTATTTTTGGAATGTCGAATTGCGTATTAAACAAATAGTCAAGTTGTGATATAATTGAAATGCTCGTTAAAGTTTCACAAGAATCACAAGAATTATGCAGCGAACATTATTATATTTTACTGACAGAACACGAAAGCATGAAATTATTAACTTTAGGGATGTCAGTCACTCTACCTTCCTTTATTTTCATATCGTTAGTATCATATATTTTGTAAGTTTCTAATACCGAAATATGTATTTCTGTATCGTTAAAAAATTAGTACATAAATTAACAAAAGATATGTAAAAACTGATATTATTGGTAATGCATCTTGCGGAAAGATAGCTCTAACCATCGCAATATCATCTTCGTTCCTACGAGTAGAGATAATCCGTGTTTTACATTAAAATTGCATATAATTTTGAATAATATATTTTAATTTCATTAACATTTAATTAAGTAATTTAAATTCACATGAACATTTCTAGACGAAATTCTATCCAAACATTGAAAAGAAAGTTGCGTATTCAGACATATTGCGAAAAAATGGTTTATAATTACGTATCGATAACTCGATATGAGACCACATCCCTATTACATAGTAAGATTCCGAACCGCAGACTATGTTGTAGTCGGTTTTCATCACTTTATCGATGTGACGCAAGCGCGCCAAAATGGCTACGTTTGCGCGGGAAACTACAAGCTCCACAGATTAAACAAACGAGACTTTAAATTATATTATGTCATTATCTTTTTGGGTTGAGAAATTATTTGTAAATTAACTCAAATCAATATTAAATATTTAGTGAATTAGAAAACTATATTGCATTATGCATACCTAGATAATTATAGAATCAATATCTAATTAAATATGATTAAATCAAAAAGATTAAATCGAAATATACCTACCTAACCTTTAAAAAAAAGACTACTCATGATATAAAATACAAATTATTTAACAAAACAAATCATTCACACTTTTGACATTTATACGTATGGTGTTAACTGTTATTTACCTATAGGTACATAAACTTCAAAGTGTAACACCGCCTTTCGATCCTCTATAAATCGTATTTCGTCTATGATTCCTAACCTATTAAGATTTAAGTCCGTGACAGTTGACAAGACAACCAACAGCGACACCTTTCAACGCTGATTTGTTACTATCTGGGCTGAATTACAAAAGCATTGTAAGCGAAAACAATGGAGTTAACTTTTTAATCAATCAAGTCTGTTAGTTTTAGGTTGCGCAAGCGACGGCTTTGACAAATGATCCGACTGCGATGTGACGTCGCAGCACGCCGTGTTATAATTTAAAAACAACCTTTATTATGTATGAATTAAGAAAACTATAAAGAAATTCAACTTAATCTCTTAGAACATGGTACTAGGTCAATAAAATTTGATTTTTACTGATTTATTTTTCCTATATCCCAAGGTTGCCTGGAAGAAATCGCTTTTAAGCGATAAGGCCGCCAAATTGTACATTTATTTTAAGTTACATGTCGTTTCTGTAAATTTTGTTTTTGTGTGCATTATACAATAAAGTGTTTTCTATTCTATTCTATTCTAAAATTTGAAATTATTAGCTTAAATATTGCAAATACTAACGATAGTTAAAATGAGTGCATGATGTTAAAAATAATACGCTTATGTTGTAAATGAAAATGTGATAAGAGTAAAGAAGATACTAGAACTATAAAGGCTTTAACTCGTGAAGGCTACGAATTTGAATGCCAAGGCTGAAGGGTACATAAATGGATTCCAGAGATAAAACTTATAGGTAGTTGAAATTTTCTCGTACTACTACTATTAAATTCAAGAAAATATGTACATTTTATGCCCCGGGGATTTTTGTATATCATATTTACGGTAAGTCAAGGTAGGAATAAAATATGTAGATTGTAGGTACTTACCTTATTATATTTATCGTTACATCGAATAACATCCTTAATCATGAACAATATGTATTTTCAAGGTAGTAATTTTTTAACACAAAAAATAATAATAATTAAGCTGTCCACTTACCTACCTCTATATTTGTTCTTGTCAAAAGTTAATTATTTATGAAATAGATTGATGGGCCCTTGGACCATGGAGTTATTCAATTAAAAAATGTGAAATATGGGAGTTAAAATGTCAATTCATACATTAAAAATGAAGGACTCTGGAAGATTTAAAACGTATCCCGATATTTCGAATACACATAGTGAGCGTAATCTTGGTCAGTCCAAGATATTATATTACATGCCTTGACTGAAAAATAACCCTTTTTTATATACATTTTTTTATATATCGCACTCGAATACTACAAAAAAAAACACTTATTTAATAATTATTCATAAAGTTAGAATGACAGACTTATGTTCACGTAATTGTTCATTAACCTCAGCACAAAGTCAAGGTAACCTTAAATAATACGTAACTCGACGCCAGTCGGGCTGTGAACCGATGCGAGGAGACAGCTAACGACGGAGCATGGATCAACAAACCAAAATTGGTAGGCCAAGTTACAAAAATATTTTAGAAACAAAATATATACAGAGGACACGTTTATCATGGAGGAGAATGAGTTTATGAGATATTAAAAATAACCTTTAAGATAATCATTGAAGTGAAGAAACACTTAAATATAATGTAGGTATTAACAATTTTTGAGATGATGATCAAAAACGACAACCAAAAGTAATATTCACTCAAGACCTTAAAACGCACGTCAGGATTGCACGCAAAACTTTTGATGGAATTCCGTGGTTAATAAACATTATTTTTTCCTCGATTTTTGCTACCGAAATAATGGGGTTCTTTGCACTTGCAAAATCATCTCGCAATTTATTCACCGCGTTGTACCTTTTCACTTGACAGGCGGTTGTTAGCATTGAAATTCTGCGAAACGTAGCTTAAATTAATGGATCGGTTATACAATTTGCGAAAAATTACCTCTTAACCGCTGACTTTGAATTATAACTAATATTTGTAACCTTTCAATGTTCCGCGTTAAGTATGGTTATTCGACGCGCATATTTTAGGCTCAAGAAAGGGAACCGCGATTGCCGCTTTTAGGATTTAATATTCTGACTCCTCTATACAGTCAGGATTTATAATGCGTATAAGTTATGATGGCAATTATTCAAGAACAAAAGACATCTGCAATTTGCATCTTTTAAAATTGGTAAAATTCCTACCACCAAGTCTACTATCGAAAGATCGATTCAAAGCTGTTCGTTTAAAACTTCAGATACTCCCAAATCCCAAAAACAAAATCGTACATAAACCAGACCGATTCAAATTGGAAATAATTATCGCCTACATACAAATTCTCATAGGACTTACATCAGCCAGAATTACGGTATCAATTCGGGATGGTTAGAAACCTTTTGATGTGTAATGAAGGGTTTATTAAATCAACGTCATGGATCCATTAGAGCTCAGGCCGAGGTTGGACGATCAATCACGAGTACGGATGGGACGTAAATGCTCTTATCTTGTTTGTACTTTTTACAGGAAACTGGGAAGTTTGTGGTAGTAGTAAAGTTGTTGGTATTGGGTGGATACGAAATTTGAATTATGCGGTAGATGATTCACGTCAATAGGCAATTTAATTTTTAAAAGGTATTAAAAGCATATAATAAAAGGTCATAATTGAATTGAATACTAGTATATTGTACTTTCTTTTAACATTGATAAAAATCATTAGAAATTGTTAATAATTGTTCCCATCCATTGAGAAACTACATAGGAAAGAAAACAAAATTTAAATAGTAGAAGCACAAATTATGTATCTGACTTCTTTACCAGATAAAAGCGGTAACATCAATATTTTAGATAACTTTTTGTATCCGTAGACGTGAGTCCTTTTAAGCACGCTTCCTTTATCTACGGACAAAAACGTTTACAAAAAAGGATCTAAAATGCCCCTATCTGACACGCCTCACTGGATTTTGGACAGGAATTCTGATGTTTTTTAACCTTTTTCACCCATAAATATGAGCTCGGCCTGTAATTATGCGCCCCGTTAAATAGTCGTAAAGTTTAACGACAACCTGTTTGGATAATTATTAAGATTAAAATTAACGTGATTTATGGTGATTAATAGATGGGGGGTTGTACGAGCACAACTAGGCCACGATAATGTTAACTACACCAATTATTCAAGCAGTCGACCCGTTAATAAGGTTAAAAATAAACTGAGCGTGTGTTAAAACTATGCAGTGCTCAGGCTTTTAAAAAATTACCCCAAGCTTCGGAATGTGGAGATAGCATCGTGGAGTGACGTATGCATTAATGGTTGCGCTTAGAAAAATGATGGCTGGTGGTGGGTGGTATGTTTCGATTGTAAACCTGATTTTTCTATGTTGTAGGTTACATTTGTTAACGTCTGGTACATTTTCTTACATGTTTAGTTCATTATTATGCATGTTTAGTCAATTTTGACCATGTTTACTGGGAATCATTGAACATATTTTACATTAGTTAGAAGAAGAGGAAAGACTGCAGTTAGCAGCAATTAATAATTAATATTTATTTTTCTTTTATAAATATAATTTGAGAAAGTTGCTTTGTCCAAAAATAAAGATGAAAAATATTATCGACTCAAAACAACAAATTTGAACTGAGCACTGAAGGGCATTTTAGATCTTCTATTCGTTTTTCTTCCGCAGTAAACAACATACTAAATCCTTCAACCATTTAATTAACCATTACACGTCCCCGATTACATCTAAACGGCTAAACCATAATGACATTTCGCAAGCGAAAACAAATGATTGATTTGAGCGAACCGATCGTATCGCCTGTGTTGTCGGTTCATAGTGCAAGGATCGGTCGTGCGTGGCGCGTGCGCACGCTACACGTATTTATCATCATGGGAGATATTTTACAATCACCGTTGATTTAACTGATGGAAAGGGTATGTGTGTCACGTTTGGTTCGAATGTGAATTGTGGGGAGGTAGGCATGCAGGCGACGCAGCCGTGTGAGAGTTAAGACTAGCTGGAGTCCGTGGCTTTACTTGCATGTTACCGGAGTAATAAGTAGCATCAGTACTAATTCAGACTATAGTCTAACTCTTGATGAAATTTCATACAGATGCAATCAGTTTCTTTTATGTGAAATAGTCCATGTCCATTCATGCATTCCAACTTGAACCCTCAAAAAGTTTGATGGTTATTATATTAGTAGACTTAAAGGGATAAGAAATGAGGTAAAGTTAGTATGTGAGGTTGTATGTGACTTTATTTTATATATTCTTCCACTTTCTAGAACTAGGAATAGAATGTAATAAATGAGCTATCATCTACATCGTCCCAAGTGACACTAGCTATAATTTTTCACTCTCGATTTCGACATATGAAGCATTGTTATGACTGAGACCAGTCGCAGACATAGACTAGATCGTTTCTTTTGTTTTAGATTACATAATTTGTTTTTAAAATGTAATAAGCTGAAAGGAGGATGAGACAGTTAAATACTAAATAATATTCTCCTGTAAATGAGCTACACCAAAGAGGCCAGAAGAACAAACCTTGTATTTTGATACTTTTACGCTTTGTTCATAATTAAGGTAAGAAAAAAGGAATAAATACACAAAACCATATCATTATTATATTATATACACACATATCATTTGTTACTACTACTACTGTGCTACTACGGCAAAACCCAAACAGACAACAAATTGAAATCACGAGCAATCAGGTCTTTCAACAAGCAATGACTTTTAGTTCTCCCAATTTCTTTTATAAAGAAGCACACTCAATTCGAAATAGATAACTCAATTAGACTGCATTAACCAAGTGCTTCCAACAACATTTCTATATAATTACATTAATTTAAAAGCGTCCAGAATGGTTTTAGAAAGACACCATTGCCATATTGTACCCCGCCATTATACTCTGAGGCTATTATTATAAAAGCATGTATTAGATGTTAGTGGTTTTATTTTAAATGTATGGGAACGTATATAGAAACCGCACAGTGTAAAGATTTAAAACTTCCTCCCAAGTTACCGCAAGAAAAAAGAAAAAGAAAAAAGAGAGAACAGTGTGACGGGCCGCGGTTAGCTTGGGTTACCTCTTGTTAGCAAAATACCATTATTTACTGTCTATCAGATTTTCTATCGAGTTACGTGAGTTGAAACTTGAATAAAAATATTGCATTTTTTTTGATCGATTGATTTAATGACAAAATACAAAAATGAGTTATGTAAAATTGCGAGTTGTGACTCGATTTTGATGCATTTATTGTTGTTTGTACTTATCTATAGAAATAATACAAATTTCACATGCCGAATTAACCTACTCTTACTTAACCATTTCGTACCACACATAGGCACAATATTTACTTCTAAGTGAAAGTCAAACGATCAGCCAATCCACAAAAAGCGCCTAAATTCATCCCATCTTACGCATCACTAACATATTAAGACAACGAACTGCAATTGTTTTACGATCCCACATCCACGATTCATAAAACCTCGATAGCGTCAACCTTTTTGCCGCGGATCCCTAAAACAAAAAAGGTAAACAAGGAACTTGATCCGTCACTTGCTCTAACCGCATACGCGATGAGCCCGAGGGGAAAAATCCTTTAATGTGCGGACACACTTGCGCGAGTCGCTTCGACGCGGTAACCGTATACGTAAGTATTATGTTTTTGACTTGGTATTTTATGATACGTTTGTTACATAAAAAAGTTATATTTAAAATTGGGTGTTTTAATTATGAATAGACCTGTGTGTGTACTTAACTATCAAGATGCGGTAAATATAAATGGAAACGTTGTAATAAATAGAAGTAATAGTAATAGAGTCATATTATGTAATTGGACCGAAATGAAATGAATATTATCAATTCACGAAACGATATTGGTAAAGATTGAGACGTAGATTGACTCCCGACTGATTCAAACATGTTTTACGTGTAATTTATTTTGTACATATTGCCTCCTACATTCCATTAAAAACCTGGAATTCGGTACCAAAGCTCGCCGCTAATTTATTTAAATTTTTAATCGAGCGTGCACGTAATTGTGTTCATACCTTTAGAGCTCATTCAACCGCATCGAGAAGATTAAAGCACCTGCCTTATATAACATCAGGCTCCTCTTTAAGGATAGTATTAAGGTATAATATATCCGATACTGTTATATCATTTGCGATACGAAAGGATTTTTATCTCAAATTCTGTGTTTTATTTTTTATTGCCGAGAACGTGAAGCATTGGAGATAGATCATAGAAACATCCGCTAGAACCATGAAATAGTATTGTATTGTTTTAATAGAAGAGAATAATATGAAGGTGTGTATTGTTTAGTAATAAGACCATTACATGTCGAGTTTATTATGGAAACATGATTTTTATAAACATTAAAAAGCCAATTTCAGTTCAATTATTAGCAACACTTCAATTATTCGCCTTGCATCCTTACACTTTTCTTAAATTTAAATTCAAAATAAAGGAAAAAGTAAGTGTGCGAAATTACACCAAACGCGCCAAATTAAATGTTCCAGCAAACCCTTGTATAATTGAAAATTAGCATTAAAATGAAGAATAAAACACGCAGCGTACAATTACGAACGAATCGAAAGTTAGTTATGGACGATAATGCCGCCAATTTTCCCGCGCGAAATAATATGCAAATTTATAAATACTATACGTTTTTGATGCATGAAACTGTTTGCTTTTGTACTTTTTATAAAACGTATCGTGTTACGGATGCATTAAACGAAATGGATATATTTATTTTTAACGGTATCACGAAACTTATAAATAACAAGAAATAATTTATGAGTGGTTTGTAAGCATTATTTTATTGAGTGAGAATTGACTATAATTGTAAACTTTTTCATAAATACATTTTATTTACAAAATTATCAACTGCAATTCTTTAGCTATATAATTATCGCAAATAGAACCTTAATTTTTTTAGACAGATTATAAATTGGCAGGAAAAATAATAATGATGTTGTTTTTTAATGAACTGTCAAACAAAATATATATAGCCGCAAATAAATACAGATTATATAAACATTGATTTGTTTTGACAGCTAGATACATTACAATTTTCGTTTACGTCTTAATTGCGCGTGATTTGCGCGTGATGTATGTTTATCTTTTTAAGGTTATGTCGGAACAATGGCGCGAATGAATTAGCGATTATGAAAAATGATGTCATTTATTATTACCTACGCTGTGCCTGTGAGCCATACTTCATGACGAATTGTTTTTGATTTTTGATAAAGAGTTTAATAGAAAAGATTGTTCGATAAATAGTTACCGTCGCCGCACACGAGCCACGGGCCACAGCCACAAACGCCGCCACGAGAAGCTAGAAGCGTGTAGCGTGTGGCCGCCACAGGCGTCAACCGTGTGCGGCGAGTCCATATAAAATGTATGAAAAGTGCAGACTGCAGGAAATATGCCGGTGGCGGCGTTTTGTGGCCGGTGGCCGGTGGTCCGTGTGCGGTAGCCCTTAGTGCTATTGAAGTAGTGTAAACGGATTTTTATCGTTAAAGTATTAACATGTGTTTCAATACATAAAATGAGTAAATACATTTCCTTGACGCATCTGTCAAATAATCTTTGGTCGCTTATAATTCATATCGTCGATTACGAGGAAGGATCACAACAGAGCGGGCCGTGTCGAATCCAACCAGAGTCGGTTACCATTAAGGGGATTAGCTGTCCCTCCCGTAGGAGACAATTAACTGAGGAATGTTGGAGGCATTAAATTTGATTGGACTGTCTGTGATAAGACCAGATCTCTAAGCTTTGTAACTATCTATGATTATGTGGTTGAAAAATCAGGGTTGTAAAGGTTACTTGAAAATTTATGGCGGAAATTGGTTTGCTAAAACTAGAGTCATTTGTAAATACTATTAATTTTTAATCTAGTTTTATTACTTGTTGAATTTTATTCTAGAAATTTAATTATGTATTTTAATAACCGGTAAATAGTCCAGAAACTTTAATGTCGGATGCGGAAATGCATTCGGCATTAAAGTAAAAAACATATGAAAACTACAGAAATAATACACTCGAAGAAGAGGTTTTAAAACACTGTGTAATATCAATTTGAAAGATGAAATATTATTATTATAAAGCGTAGCTTGAAGTTATTATATTCTGTTTGTTAGCCGGTAGCCCAGCACGGCTACTACATCAGTCACAAATCAACCAAGAAAAAGTTTGCACTCTACCACTATTCAGCGTAATTTAAATTAACACGACCGCGACGTACCCAGTAGTAGTTCCTAACAAAACAATCCAACTCTAGATAAACTCATATTCAAATATTGATTAATTTAGCAAGACAGCCGTGAACTCCACACGAGAGATCGTATCGTATTGACGATATCGTGAGCGACCTTCGGCGCGCGTGGGAAAGTGCTTGTAAATTATTTCATCTAGGCTCGTATCGTACTGTGGGATGTGGTTTCACTTGTTTGAGTGTAATGAGGATTGCGATTTTTAGGTGTGTCTAGGTAGTGTGAAAAAGTCAATCATTTTCATAGTTAAAATAGGTTTGGGCCCTAGGGTAGTAAAGCTATTATTTCTTTATTTATTTCGCAAAACAGATGATGTACATACCTAATTTTTGTAGAGTCATGTACGTGTTTGCACTCAGAATATTAAGTATAATATGTTTATAAATTTCGCTAGTTTTACAATTGAATATTATACTATGACCTATCATGCCTTGGAATACAAAACGTATTACATATATATGTATTACTCTGAAATGACATCGTCTACATTTTCGTAAGCCAGACATCTGCTCAAAAAATTTATAAGAAAAATACATCTCAACTCAATACAACGTAACCAATATTTCCTATAATATTTATTACAAGCACGTTGATCCGATCGGCTAATTATAGCGTCCAATACGACAGGTGTCACGCCAAATGTCTCGGCGCGTGCGCATTTTTTCCCAAGATAACTATTTACTTTTTCATACAGTCCTTATTCGAATTTTATAGGTCAGTTCTGTTTACTATAGTTGTAGCCTTGCATTAATAAATGCAATGCATTTTATGCCTGCTGACAATTGAGATATGTAGTTGTAGAATGATGAATGGCTATAAATAGTATGATGATGATAAAATATAAATGTTGAAAAGACAGTCGTTGACAATGTTGCAGTATTAAGTTTCTGAAAGGTGTTTTATCGAATGATCGAATATGGCACGAAAAGAAATGACAAAGGAAATGTAAGGAAATGAAAAAGTAATAAAACGATTTTAATAAAACATAAGATGCTTCTAATTCATAGATACTATTTACTGGCGTTATTACCCATTACCCAACCATGGCCTATTAAATCGTATCTCTAATAAATGACGTTTATAAAATTTTATGGGAATATGTGTTTATTACTTTTAATGTGTTTTTTTAATCAATTTCCTTTTTCTAGATTTAATTTCCTATAAATAAAAGGGCCATAAAAGGTTAAAGTTAACAAATGAGTTTTATAGACAATAAAAACTCATTTGTTTATTACAGAAGGATTCGTTGTAAGTATATTTTGATTGTATTTTTTGTCATCGTAATTTCCATAGTTGGTGATAAATTAGAATGTTGAGTACCCCGTGGGATACGGCGCGACGGGACTCGATGGAACGATTGTGTAGGGTGACCATTTTATAATTGTTTTATGGGATAGTAGTTGGTCATGTTTAAATTAAGTACACATATAATTAGATCGTTTAATAATAGATAAAACAGAATTTTAGTAGTCATAATATCGTTAGGTAGACGTAAAAATATAACAATAAATTATAATACATCAAATTGACTACAATCAATTTGTTTAATTAAATGGAATTAAAAAATCATACTGTTCTTTCGGCAGTTCCTTTTAAGTATCCAGTAAACACCAAACAAGTAACTCGTATGAAAATATATGAATAAAAAACATAGTCCCATAGATCCCTAACCCACAGTCACCCTACTCCAGGATTAGATCGCCGGTGCCTTTGTGCGGTGCTCACGCGCTTCCTAATAGTGAAAATAATCAGCGCTGTAATGGAATACTGAGCTGGTGCAGGCCACTGAGATAAGTTCACTGCACTATTTTGATAGGTAATTTAACGGGTTTAAAGCTGTTTAAATTTATTAGGTAATTAAAGGTAGAACGATGAGGTTTATCGTGATGGGTGACACAGTATTTTGTGAAAAGTGGGATTTTTGAGTAAAAATATTTAAATTGATAAAATCGTTTTTAGTAAGTAATTCCACATTCAGCTAATGAAGACTATAACATTATTAAAATAGCTTCCTAATAACATTTAATCGAAACGAATTACTAGAATAAAATTCAATTTACCGCCACATCTTCGGCCGATTTCTTTAATCTTACGGCTGACATAAAAAAACAATATGTTACGGTAATATGCGGTAAGAATTAATAAAGCATTTGTATGTAATTGCCTGTTTCATGTTCGCATCTGACAAGTGTGTAGAACGGGGGATTTATTGCTAATTTATGTGAATATAAAACGTTTAATAACTGATACAGGATATGTACAGGCTGCTTTAACCGACGTTGTCGAAATAAGGAAGGCTCCAAATTTTTTTGTTTTAGAAAAATTGCATCAGAATTATCTATACGAAATAGATTATCACATCTAAAATGTTTGTTATTAGCAACAAAAAAGTGCAAATATGCTTCTTCTACTTCGTAAGAACAATTCAATTCACACACCCAATACTTACTCATAAATTCAATTAACAACCAAAATTAAGCGATACACATCTAGGTATAAAAAACCGGTTAACGATAAATAAGAATACGAATTCGGAGTAACACAGGAACGAAACAGAAAGCGATCAACCGCAATAAATCAGTAGCGAAGTAAATGCTTAAACTATATTCAATTCAATTTCTTATCGATCGACTGTCCCCTCCCAAAATTGGTGGTCCATTCGCCCCTCAGGCTGATCATGAATTAAACACGTGGTCGTTTTTATTTAGTAAGAATGTAATTATAATAAATTGCCCTTAAACACTTTTTGGAGACTAGTTTCATTTTTATATAGGCGTGGATCGAGCTCGCTATTTTCTTAAAATGGATCTATGATTTTTTCTATATAATCTACGAAATCTTAAAATCTTTAGTACGGTTAAAGCTATTGTAAATTTCTTATATTATTTATCGATAATGAACACGAGATGATTATAAATAAAATAGCTACAATCAAGCTACATTGCTAAGAATCTTTGATTAAACTGCGTTTAAGTGTTATATTGATGACATCTGTGACAAAGATGTATTATATGTTTTATGTATTCACTTATATGCATTTTAATAAATAAATAGCTATTTAATTATTAAACTAATACTTGCATACCGAACCGTCTGTACTATTCAAAAAACGATGACCTCGAAAATTTTAGGTAATTTTGTAAACATGAAAAATATTTACTGATTCCTTAAGTGTATCCCATGTATAATTAAAATGGCGGACTTCAGCGCACGTAACCGTAAACAAAGAGAAAAGTAACGTCCATAAAAGTAAAAGTTCATATGTGATGCGAAATAAGACCTGCCCCGAATTCCTAATCAGCGTGGGGGAGACTGCGCGTGCGCAACCACTTACTTTCTATTGACAAAATATTTAAATACACGTATTTTGTTTGTTCATTTGCGAGGGACGGTGATTGCTTATGCTGATTTTTTTACCTCAATATAGAAGTGTGTAAATATTAAGAGATAAGAGATGTACCAGCCCCTTGATGAAAGCAGAAAATTAACTGAACTGATGTACCTATGTTCCGTTTATTTTAACTTGGTCCAGTCGTAGTTCTTTAAAAATAAATGCTAAAAACAACCCTGACGTTTTATGTCTCTTCGTCTGGATTGGCTAGATAAATATGGCCTTACTGATTTCTTCAAAATCTCCTGAGTCCTGAACATACCTGAAACAGAAAACAATTCATATATCGCTGCACGCTTACAACTTACACAGTATCCACAATTTCTACCAAACTGGGAGATTATTCAAATATGATTAGTGGAAAGTGGCTAATACTCTCTAAATAACATGGGATAAGAATGTTAGGTTTGGGTATTATCTACGTGGACAGTAATAAATAATAAATGGATGCGTCGCGTGATGCACGCTACTGTGCGCAAGCGCATCTCTGTACCGCGCTGCTGGGAAGCCTAATCGGGGCAAATCGGTTTACTCTGTATACTGTTAGATTTATTAATGTTTAGCAGATGTATGTGATTAGTATTGAATAGATGTAACGGCTATACTGCCGTTGTTTTTTGGATTTCATTTCATATTTTTTACATTTTTCTGAATTGTAAAAAATCAATAAAAAAAAACGGTCTAATAAACCACTCTCAACCTAGTAACCTACGAACTTCCTATGTATTATATGTATAGGCGACATATGGAAAATAAGTTATGCACAGTTTCCTTTGAAACCAGTAATTTGTAAAGGTAAAATATCATGTGAATATTAATAATAATGAATTATTTTTTATTGAAGTTTTGCGATCTTCTTTAGAAAATGTTTTCTCTCTAGTCACATATTATCACCATAACACTCCGAGTCAAATTATTTTAGCGTAGACTGAGCATTTATCTATACTTATAATAAATCTGTAGAGAGGCCAATTCTGTACATGAAATATATTTAAAAAAAAACTATGAAGGGGTGATAAGGGATCGCTACTGATGCCAAAAATGCAATCAGTAAAATTTTTGTCTGTCTGTCTGTCTGTCTGTCTGTCTGTCTGTCTGTATATTCGTTATAGAAACAAAAACTACCCGACGGATTTTAACTAAATTTGGCACAATTATTCTTCATACTCCTGGGCAGGTTATAGTAAAAGAATCATGTAAATCGGTGTAGAAACACCAAAGTTATACATGAAATACGTTATAAGTCATCGCGCGTGAATACAGAATCATGCCATAAGGATTATTTTTGTGTATCAGTTGCCGCGTTCGACGCGCTGCGCGGCGGGAGCTATAAAAATTAAAAAGGCGGCGGGTCTGCACCCGTTTCGCATTGTCACGGCATCACGTGTGAATGGCTGAACCGATTTCGATTATTCTTTTCTATTATATTCCTTGAAGTACGAGGATGGTTCTTATGTAGAGAAAACGTAAATATGTACCACGGGCGAAGCCGGGGCGGACCGCTAGTTATAACATAAACTTAAATATATGATGTTACATATGTAAAATGTATGATATGGTCCAATTGATATTTTCCTGGTAAATCCAACAATTACTATAGCATGAACATCCTTTCATAGTAGGTTAGAAACTGGCTAATTTGAACAGCGAGAACTTGAATTCTAAAGGAGATATTCAAAGAGACTGCATGTCAGACGCAAGGCCAGCAATTAACATGTAAATGCAAGTGCTGAGCCTAGCACGTCAAAGGTTTCCATGAGTCATTATGCATGCCGTGACGGCCTACAATGGGCACAGATCACGCATCCCGCTTTGTTTTCATAATGTATGCTTAAAACATGTACCTTTGGCAAATAATACAACACTCAGAATTAAATGTATATTAAAAACTATAGTTAAAGAATTAACAATAAATCCGTAATCCACAGTATCCATAAGTTATAAAGAATACATTACAAATACATTAATCTAAAATTATAAAAATTACATGAAATCCTTAAAAATAAGTAGCTATTTCTTTTTCTTGTCCTTCTTAATAGGAGGAGTCTCAGGTTCGGGTTCGGGGGGAGGAGTAGGGGGCAACTTTCTATCAGGCCATTTGCGACTTAAATAATCGACTAAATCTTTCAAATTAATTGTTTTAGACTTATCTAATATTTCACCCAGGAAAACAGTATTAAATCCCTCTAACAAATCTTCGTCCAACGGGGCTCCCATAGATTTAATAGTTTTAGCAAACTGCTTTGTATCCATCGACGGACCATTTATTTTATGTATCGTAAGAATTAGTAAGGCGATATCTTTACGCTTCTTTTTACATAGGGCTTCAGCTCTATCAAGCAAAATTTCACGCATGTCCTTACTTTTGGCGACAAACTTAGGTATCACGCCACCATAGGTAATAACAGTATTTTTACGATAGTTTAACGACATTATATCGTTTAGTAAGTCAATAAAGTCTGGATTTACAAGAACATTGTCTAGCAAAATATTCCGTACCTTAATCTTGCGGTCTAATAAGTACGCGATTAATACTTTCGCGTCGTTCGGTGTTAATGGATTAAATGATAAATCTAACGTTGTAAGACCTGCAGCCTTTTTCAATCCTTTACCGATACGCTTTACTGCGTTAGATTCTAATTTATTATTACTTAAGTAGATATTCCGTAGTTTAGGACACTTCATCAGAATGTCAATGCCCATTCCGACACGTTGTCCACTTAAGGAATTCCATGATAAATTTATTTCTTGAAATCCTTTGTTCTCGCTTAATTTTCGACACAGAGTATAAATAACATTGCCTGAGATAATACTGTTCCACGATAAGTTTAGATGTGTGAGTTTATTGTGAGTTTGGAAAGCTTCACTCAAATGAAATACGGACTTAGCGGTCAACTCATTGTAGCTCAAATTTAGTTCAGTTATATCTGATCCAAAGAAAATAGCTTTCGCTAAGAATTGTACACCAAGGTCTCCGAGTTTATTTCGACAGAGATTTAGTCTACGAAGGGCTCTATTTAAATGTAGATTTGCAAACAAACGTTTAGCTCCCTCTGGTCCGATTCGGCACCCATGAAGATTTAATTCCTCCAACTTAATGTTTTCTATGAGCATTTCACCCAAATGAAAGCAACCATCTTCAGAAATCCAGTTATCAGTTAAATCTAAGACAGTTACGAATTTATTGTATTTTAAAGAAAGCGCGATCGCACGAAATGCCATAGGGTTAATTCCATAATATTTTAGATCTATTTTATCTGTCAGTAATTCTCGATAAAAAGCTCGGATAGGACATAAGTTACTTTCCTTGCACAAAGCTAAATAGAGCTCTTGTCCGTCGTCGGGGTATATAACTTTTGGTTCTGGCTTGAGAAGTGCTTCTTTTATACCAGGATCTGTTACTCCAGGATAATTAAAATACGGATGACGGAGTACTGAGCTAGCTGATAACGGAATATACTTAGTGCATATTTCACCACTGCCCGGACTATACAATCCTTCCTCATACCGCAGCTTTTTAATGTTTTCTTCTGGGGATTCGAAAAGGAGGGAGGACCATTCGGACATAGGTGGCTCTTCGGAAGAATTATTGTCTTCATGTTTGAAAATTATTTTTACCACGGGTACCTTTTCCGTAGATTCATTGGAATTGCTTGACATTTTTTTTTATATTTGTAATAATGTAAAAATATTAAAAATTATTATTTCATGTAAATTGACATAAAATGCATTCCCTGAGAAAATTCTTTCAAAATTGCCAAGGTATTTGACAAATTTTCCTATTTCATTTTCTATTTTCAGCTAAGCAACTTTAAATCCTCTAAGAAGTATTATTAAATAAAGTTTCTCATATAGAAAGGAATAACCCAAGAGCCCACGACGGCCAGACATTCCTTATTTTAGAAAAGTTGAAAGTTTCTCTGTATATGTCTCCGATACAGATAAGAACGACTAGCGATTATCAAGTCTGGGTTGTGGTTACTTTGGCAGGAAACAGGTAGTAAAGGTGTATAAAATTGTACCTAACTTTCATTATAGTTTAAAAGCTAAATTTAATATATGTTACTTGGGGACGTATAAAAAGATGTTACCTCAAGAGCCGGACAGTTTTCATGGTTCTGCCATCTTGCCAGACACATTTAAAAATAACTATCATATCATCAAATTCACATAACTACTTAAAAGTGTAACAAATATGACATAACCCACTAAAAACATTAGTTAACTATAATTATTAAAAAAATAATAGTATAATATATAAGTAATAAAGTTATTACTTATCTTTTACGGGGACTTATGTTGATGGAATTTCACGTATCTGGATGACACAATGACTAAAAAGTCATCGAGATAGGTCCCAAAGTAACATATATAAAATTTAGCTTTTAAACTATAATGAAAGTTAGGTACTATTTTATACACCTTTACTACCTGTTTCCTGCCAAAGTAACCACAACCCAAACTTAATAGTCGCTGGTCGTTCTTATCTGTATAGGAGACATATACAGAGAAACTTTCAACTTTTCTAAAATAAGGAATGTCTGGCCGTCGTGGGCTCTTAATCTAGAACTTGATCTAGAATAATAAGGATAGATCGAACATAATTATAGCAGTGTTCCACAGATGCAGTGTTCATTCAATTCAAAAATTCAATAAAACAAAAATAACTGAATGTAAGCAAAATATATTTAAAAAAAAAAAAAAATGTTGTGTGGTTTTATGAAACCACGGTAAAAGTGAAACGATAATTATCGTATTTGTACGATAATTATCGTACGTCACGCGACATGCGCTACACAGACCAAAAAGTTTGAGACGATGTAATAAAAGTTTCACTTTAATAACATTAAAAATAATAGAGCTACAAATGATTATATTAAACTACAATAAATACAATAAACAATATCGCTTGATGGAAACTATTTAAAACCAGTATTCTTGTTTTTCTTTTGTGTTTTGGTTGGTTCATTTTTTGTTTCTTCTATTGGCTGAGTTTCTTCTTCTGGTTGCACCTCAGGTTCTGGTGGAGGTGTAGGAGGTAATTCTCTATCTGGCCATTTTCTCTTGACGAAATCGACGAGGCTTGCTAGATCTACAGTTTTTGTCTTTGCCGTTTTCGGTCCCGGAAATGTTGAGGCGATTTCATTAACAAGATCATCATCCAAAGGCGCGCCAGTTGCTGCAACTGCATCGGCAAATTCTTTGGTCGGCATTATTTCCCCATTGTCTTTCAAAATATGCATTGCCATTAGTGCGACGTCAACTTTGTGTTTTTTACCCTTCTTAGTTAAAAACTCGGCGCGATTGAGAACCAGGTCTCTCATGTCTGGACCGGCTATATCATAAGCTCCAAGGACACCGCCATACACAATAACAGCATTTTTCTTTGTTTTCAATGATTTAATTTGATTTAAGACCTTCAAAAAGGTCGTATTAACGGAAACATTTTCCATGATAAGATTTTGTATTTTAACTGCATTGGATTTCATTTTATTTAGTACCTTAAGAGCATCTTCCGGTGTCATAGGATTATTTGATAAATTGAGAGTCACCATCTTTTTTGCTTTACCGAGACTTCCTATTAAAGTTTCAACTGCTTCACCAACCAGTCTATTGTAACTGAGATCTAAGACTCGTAAATTAGGAGCTCTCGTCACTGCTTTTATAGCGGTTGCAGTACGGACACCCGATAGAGCGTCCCATGAGAGATGAAGTTCTTGCAATGCTTTATTTTCAGCCAATTGATTAAGTAAATTCACAATTCCATTTTGTGGTGCACTTAAATTATTCCTTGAAATATCAATATGCGTTAGATTGTTGTGCGTTTCAAAAGCTTCAGCCAATGTATTGATTGACTTGCCAGTAATATTATTTTTGCTCAAAGAAATTTGTTTCAGATTGATACCACGAAAGACTACTTGGGCAAAATACTCTATGCCAAGATCACCTAACTCATTTTTGTCCAAGTTTAAAATTCGTAGTTTTTTATTCAACAGTAATCCGGAAAAGAGTTTTGAGGCTCCTGATGCTCCAATCCTGCAGCCGGACAAGTTTAACTCAGTTAAATTGGAATTTGATGTTAACATATCTCCAAGATGGAAGCATGCGTCATCGTTCAGGAAATTATCGGTTAAGTTGAATGTTGTAACATTCTTATTATACTGCAGTGCTAGCGCCATTGGACGAACTCCATATGGGTTCACGCTATAGTACCTCAAGTCAATTGCATCCGTGACTAACCCTTGATGGAACATTCTGACTGGACATTGATTCATTTCCCTGCAAACAGACAAGTATAAATCCTGTCCATCTTCAGGATATACAACTCTTGGTTCGGGTTTAAGAAGGGCATCCTTTATTCCAGGATCTAACACAGCTGGATAGTTGTAGTATGGATGGATGATTACTGAACTCTGCGACATACCTATGTACTTTCCACATATTTCTCCACTTCCAGGCTTGTACAAACCTTGCGCATGCAAAACTTTCTTACGATTTTCTTCTGGCATTTCTATGATCAATGAAGACCACTCGGTCATGGGTGGATCTTCCACAGAGCTTTCCTCAACGGAGCCTTCATATATCACCTCTGTTTGAATCTCTTCCTCGTCTGAACCAGATGACATATTGAATGTTCAAGGTGTATTTAATTAAAGTGGAAATATAAATTATTAAATGGATATATAAATCATCAAAATGCCTAAAAATAGTCGAATAAATCTGAAGGAAAACGATGTCAAAAATGACAATGTACAGAAAACATTGCCTATAAAGTACGTGTCTATGAATTTTCTGAATAGTATTCATGGTGTAAACAATACAATTTTCCTAATGTTCCCGAAATGATCATTTACATCGCGATTGTTAAAACAACGTTGTATATCATATAAAATAATTATTTAGTAGATTCCAAATCGATTGTAAATCCGAAGCAAGGGTGGGCTTAAACTGTATTTATAAAACATTGATAGCTAATAACTGAGATTTAATTACAACAGGGGAGCACGCAATTGTTGGAATTAACATTCTATGATCGTAATTGCTATCGTGTTTGCTCGATAAGTTGCTTTCGCTGTGTAATCTTGAAAATGAGTTATTGCGAGGAAGTACGCTTGGCTGTAATTCAAAGTAATTTATGTTTTTTTTACATTGTGGCTTTATAAGAGGGTATCAATATTGAAGTAGCAAATCGTTTCTTAATACTCTATGTTTAAATGCACTTGAGTTAATGTCAATGAGTGTGTGTTGATTTAAAAGATACGACATAATTGTATAAACATATAGATAAATTGTTTATGCAATATTTTGTCTATTTGTTTGAATCTTATTAAAATTGTACATGACACAATTTTACAAAATAAGAGAGTCAAAAAATGCAAGTATGTAATATGTTATAAAAATATATCTTTATATGCAATCGCAACACACAGATTTAAAAATTTACATTATTTTAAAACGCCCTTTAACCTACAAACTTACAACTACAATACAAACATATACCCACAACAAAAAACTTAATGAAAAATAGTAATTAATATTAAATGTAGAACTCGAATGTATCGAAGTGACCTTCAATTTTGCAACCTGTCCGCCGCAGTGGGTCAAGTAAAGCCTAGGGCAAAGAACCTCTTTGTAAAAGCGCTACTCGCTGTCTCATCGCAGACTAGTTTTGTATAGAGACAACTGAATATGTTAAATATGTGTGTTGAATTCGGTGCAGGCAGATGTTTGATGTCAATAATATATAAAAAAGTAAAGAAGAATAACCATTTCTTCAATGACACGGAAACGGAACATTGCAGATGGAATTTTTTGTAAATGTTGTTTTTTACAGCTTATTTTTTCTGTCTCTCTCAAGTTTAAAGTGACTATGATTGCAAAGTAGGTACGTAAAGATTAAAAAAAAGGTACATAAAAAATTAAACAATATTCAAAAAGAATGTGTGTGGTTTTATGAAACCACGGTAAAAGTGAAACTTAGGCACAAAATTATCGTATTTGTACGATAATTATCGTACGGTTCCGAACACTGCTTTATACTTACTCGGCAGCCGACCGTCACGCGACATGCGCTACACAGACCAAAAAGTTTGAGACGATGTAATAAAAGTTTCACTTTAACATTGTTTTATTTATTTTTTTTTTATAAAGCGTCCTTAAATTATACCCTCACTCTGCATTTAGAGATACACTTCAATACGTTTTAAATCAAACCCAATAAAATAGTCTCTACACAACACATTAATCATCCACAATCAGACAATCTATATAGCCCTCTGTATATCATTACTCTGTGCTAAAGTCTAGAAATAGCATAGCCGTTTGGGCGGGGCCAGTGAAAGTTGAGAGGATGCGGAACCTCGCGGTTTCTTTGAAAATGTTATCAGCTCATCCATCTTATAATGAAAGGGTTTAATTTAAAGTATAAATAATGGTGTAATTATTTTAAATTTGGTTATGTTATAATGGGAAATTGAGCTTTCTATGAAACGTACTTTTATGTTATGTAATATTAACACAATTATTGAATTATTTGTGTTTGTTATTACGGTTTTGGTTTAAGAAATACTGTTGATCTTAACAGCTAATGTAAAAATCGTATGATGCCGCGAAAATCCGCTATCTCAAATCAAAATCTAAGTTGTAAATAGTAAGTTTGTGGAAATGTCGAAATCCATAAATATTCACTTTTAGCACGAAACAAACAAAATCATACCAGTGAAATAGAAAAAAAATAGCTTCCTAAATATTTCACCTATCTTGATATACCGTGAAGTTCACACAAGTGGCACCGCGTGCGGAAAGCTAGTTAATCTACACATTTAACACACCTTTGTTTACATAGCACTACATTTATGGTAATGTATAGACAATAGACTTAATTGTTCTAATTCTAGGTATTATGTAACTGAAGGTTAGGTTTTACGAGCAGTTAGCCTTAATTAGTTTAGTATGGACTTGTTTCTTGAAGGTATTCGACATTCCTTCCAAATTTTCTGAATTGTTTGTTCACAAGGCTTTTTCCGCGGTTTCTTTCATGTGGGCACACATTATCCACAAGATTTTTCGTCTGCTCTTCCATCTCTATGCGATGGAAAACGTTAATAAACTATAAATATTTTTTTTAATAATAATACCTATAGTTTAAGCATATAATTTATTAATAGAAGATACCTAGTTATGATATAACAAATTCGGTCATATAATTAGCATACATGTAATTTAATTATATACGTACAAAAATACAAGAAATTACATTTCCGTCTCAAATCTGTTCCGGTAGGAAGTTCCAGTGCAAAATATAACACACATTTTATGTAAATGAGTTTTACATATTGAGTAATAAATTTTTATACACATTATAATGATTTGATCTACTTAATAATTGTACTGGAAAATTATGTAATTTATTAGATACATCTAAACTTAAACAGTATTTTTGTTCGTCCAAATATTTGTTATTTTTCTACAGATTTAGGGAAAGCTAAGTTAAAATATGCATTTCTGGTGCCTAACAACGTCAAAGGCAAGATGTATGTGATAAATTACAAAATCCATTCATCTGAACAGTAAATTTCTTCCTCCTTCCTTAAATATAAAAATCAATAAAATCCCTAAGCAAAACGAACTGGATAACGAAGATCTAAGTTTCTTGGCTAGGCTAAAGAAAGGTAAACCAAAACCATTTAGCTACTATTATGTATTCTGTGCCAAAACAGTGTACCTATAAATCATACCGCACCCATTTGACAAAGAGAAACTATTTTCCCCCAAGATAATCCGTATTTGGTTTTATAATGAGCGCCGCTGGAAAGCGAACCTGATAATGAAACAATGAAAGTGCTTTGCTGTGACTAATTTGCTGGCCAAATCTAGATGACCTTTAGGCTATGGTATCAGGAAAGAAATGACACTATGCAAAGCTATGCAATGACAACTAAGCTCCAAGATATTGCTGGAATTTAAATAAGCGCCGTGATAAGTAAGATCTAGAAAATGCTATCTACTGATTTGACAAAATTGTTATATTGAAAATTATTTCATAAGAGTATGAAAAGCTTGGTTCATCTAACAATTAACATTAACTAAAGAGTACTGTATATTTTCTTAAGGTCTCTAAAAAAAGAGCGTGTGTAGTAGTAGCAGACGTGTCAGAAGTGAAACTTCTTTGGCAAGATTCAAAGATAGCAAATTTGTCGACTTATTCTATAACGTGGCGGTATTGCCATGACGCGACCTTGAAATTTTACTCTCAATGCGCCAAGAGAAGTTTCACTTCATAAACCCACAATAAAATTCGTCAATATCTCAATAGCTATAATAAAATTTTAACAAAAATAAACGAAATATTCGGAATGTAACTTGTAATTAGTTCTAAGCAGCACAAACCTTGGTCTATTCACTAGTGGATTACGCTAAATTGTCGCCATCTTGAATTTGGTTCGGTATTTTTATTCATGAGCGCCATTCGCTTTGGCTCGAATAATCCATTTATGGTGTTGTTTTTTGTGCGCGTACGCATGAGCTTTGTTAGGGACTGTGTACATTTGTGCGGAGTAATTCACGTTTGAATTGTATTTAGAAAATTAGAAATTTAATAATTTACGACGTAATTTACGACATATTAATAATGAATTCTTAAATAATACGTAGTAGAATAAAACGTAAGTATGAAATTTAAGAAATGGAGGTAGGAAATTTTTGAAAAGTTTTATAATTTACATTGCACGTTAAGAAATGTCCTTGCATGTAACATTATCGTTATAAATAAGAACTATGCAAAAAAATCATAATTGTGTATAGGTATGTGAGATAATTGGCTGATTCAGGTGTCTCAATTCTTCAAATCAAGTTAGGTTTACTTTAAAATCTAATCAAAAAATTATACTCAGATTAATCCGATCAGATGTATGTAGTCCCCGCTCGATCCAGGCAATTAGCATTATTGTTTTGCGCTCTAAATCTTTCCGCTCCCGATGAGAATACATCGTGTAAGCACTTAGACGTTTTTACGTCGCTTGCCTTTGATTTTCCAAGACATACCGCTTTTGTTTAAGGCAAAGCTGCCTCGGAGGTCGCGTATGCGTGAGTTAAGAGTTTTATGCGGGTGGAATATCGTTTAAATACATTCAAATATTATCGGGTGTTTAACGATCGATTTCGTTTTGTTAAAATGTGTTTTATTTGTTACGAGTATGGGAAGAAATGATGCTAACTTTTACACATTTTTGGTGTTTGGCTAACCAGTGGTTATATTTACTTGGTTCTTGTTAAAAAAGTACGCTGAATGAGCAGACAATCACGAATAAAATGACCGTGATGATTAGTTCTTAAATTTTGAAATCTAATCTAATCGTACTCGTAAAAGTAAAAAAATCACAGCTAAACTTTAATGCTCTAAGGCTAAACTTATAGACAAGTTTCTGTCTTCAGATATGTTGTTCCCGTCCGACTAGGGCCCTTCCGGCCTCCTCCACTCAAGCGACAGCCCAAGCCAAAGTTCGAGATCCCCGTCAAGGGGGGACGCCCTTGCGCATGTCGCTACCAGGGTGAACCTTCAGTTCACCCACGCGTTCGCGTTATAATGTAGAAGCCTTTCTGGCTTACATTGAGAGACGCCACACAAAAAAGATATGTTGTTGACCTTACCTTAAAAACAATTAACATTGCATACATATTTACAAAATTCCTTTATATTCATTGATTCTTATTACGCAATCATAACAAAACACGTCTATCGATTAGAAAGGTATCAAATAAGAAATAAACATAAAAAACCGGCCAAGTGCGAGTCGGGCTCGCGCACAAAGGGTTCCGTAGCAGCAAATATAATAAATTACAGTTAAATCAACCTATCTCAAAAACTATAAGAGATACTTTGATCAAACCAAAAATCGTTGAAAGAGTTAATTAGCATGCATCACCTCTATTTTTTTTAGAATTTTATACCCCGTAGTTATAAAAATAGAGGGGGGGGGACATACTTTTTACGACTTTGAGAGCTGATATCTCAAAAACCGTTCACTTTAAGAAAAATGTTTTTTTAGAAAACTTTATATCATTTTAAAAGACCTTTCCATTGATACCCCACACGGGTATGTACATCGAAAAAAAAAATTTCATCCCTCAGTTACATGTATGGGGGGCCCCACCCCCAATTCTTTTTTTTACTATTTAGTGTCATATTTTTGTAGCGGTTCATACAACACATATTCCCATCAAATTTCATCACTGTAGTACTTATAGTTTCCGAGTAAATCGGCTGTGACAGACGGACAGACGGACAGACGGACAGACGGACATGACGAAACTATAAGGGTTCCGTTTTTGCCATTTTGGCTACGGAACCCTAAAAACGTGCAGAATCTGTCGCTACGTAGGTACCGCGTAATTAAGAAAAGAAAGCTGTATCGGGCTACACAATAATAAATCATATATCGTTCACAATACGTCGTATATTCCCATATCAAGTATATCGTGATAAGTGTATCGATAAAACAATGGGTATTTAGATGTCGAAAGCGTGGCGATTCTAACAATATGATTGTATTTAGTTTTTACTATTAATGTTTTATGGCGTGTTATTCAACAATTGACTTCAAACTATATTTGATAATAACGCTTGTTATTGTTTAGAACATACGATTACATGATATTTATTAAACACTTTCTAGTAACTTAAACAATAAATAGACATTATGTTACAAGATTATAAAATACTAGCTGGGCCCCGCGGTTTTACCCGCAGTGCTCCGCTCCAATTGGTCTTAGCGTGATGATATAAAGCCTTCTAGCCTTCCTCGATAAATGCGCTATCCAACACCGATGGAATTTTTCAAATCGGACCAGTAGTTCCTGAGATTAGCAGTTTCAAACAAACAAACTCATAAGAAGATATATGGCTTCGTGGCTAAAGTTAAAATTAACGAAAAAAGCTTTTGTATTTCTTCTATTCCTCTTATAACAATGAACTTAATTAACCACTAAAAAATACTCTTTAACATTAGTCTCAATTTGGAATAATTATATCCTTATGAACTAATTTCATTCAAAGACAAACATATTGATTAATCTCTCTCATGGTCACGTTACAAAACCAAACACGGACGTTAATTAACTTTAATCGAAATTAATTATAATAAAACAAAACCTGACCTTAACTACCAGATATTAATCCATCAAATACAACCATGATTATATGTTACATTTATTTCTCAATGTATAAACAATTTCATGGCATATTGATTATATTTGGTGTTGAGTGACTTGTCTTGAAAACTTTACAAGGTTCCGTATATTTTATATATTATTCACACATATTATTAGTCCCTGGATAATCAATGACACGAGTCTCTTTTTTGTGAAAAGATATACAGCAACCTATGCGAAAATATACCGTTGGAACAAATTAGGGAAAAGAAACTAAAATCTGATGATTGTGGTGATGAATAATGCATTTTTTTTACACAAATATACGCCGTAATTGAAAACGCAGCGCACATCTTCAACCAAAACGCTTTTGCGACTTCAAAGTCAAAAACGCGGGGTCGTATGCCCTAAGTAGAGCAAGGTGACAATGCTAATTATAAATCCATATTGGTTAAACCATAAAAAGTGCACTCTAATTAAACCTGTATTACAATGGAGTAAGAATTATTTTTTCTAATCAGTTGCGTAGTCGGGCGTGGGACAATGTTTGAGGTTATATCGATTTCTCGCAATTCATTGCCGATGCGTATGCGCAGCGATTAAATCGAATGAGAAAAAACATCGATGGACGATATGTCGCTCTAAATAACTGGGCGTTAGAAACGCGTAACGTTAGGTGATTTTTATGGCTAATTAAAAATGGGAGGCATATTTAAAGTATATGTTTTATATTATTAGTTATTACCTATATTAGCCTATCCAAGTAAATACCAGCATTGTTAAAATTTCAGGCAGTAATAAGTCTGACGAAGTGTTTCACTCTTTTTTAAATGTACCTATAGAATATTTCTGTCACATCACGATGTTTTCTTTCCCTATGTAATTAACAAAGCATTACATAATACAATTAAATTGTATAGTTATTATATAAATCCACTTAAAATGCAAGTATACTTGAGTATATTGGTCCATGGTTTAAACTTTAAACCAATAAACATATCTTCATCAAAAATACAAAAGGCAGATTTAGGGCAGCCATTTAAATCGATAAATAAAAGCATACCTCCGGACAAGCACCTATTAAGAGAACTTCCGATGATATCATTCGATGCGAATCGAGACATCGAATACGCTAATAATAAAGTCGAGCGAATATTTTCTTTCAAACTCATTGAATATACTCTGTGAATGTAATTACGCATTCCTTTGGTTTTGTATAAATTGAAATATAAATGCTGCAAAGGAATTCGGTTAAAAAACGTAAGAGAAGTGGACTGGTGAATGCTATTTTTCGTTATGATTGATTTATTGGTTTGATTTTGATTTCCGATTTAAATGAGGAATTTTTTATGTTTTTATTTTTTAGATTTCAACGTTATTTGGTGACGGAGCAGAAATAGGGTCAATTTGGGTAATTGTGAACAGGGGTGATTGGAAACAACTCCACCTACACTTTTAATACCCTCATACATAAGTACCTATTTAATAATTTAACTAAGGTATGAAGTTTTATAAAAGGTTTAATTTTTTTAATGTTTCATAATATTTCATATATCTGAAATTATTCTGAATATGTTTATTATCAACAAACGAGCGAATTACATTGATAATAAAACCGTCATACCATCTGCATAAGAATCGATATTTATTCGGTAATAAAATTTATTTTTCCCATAATATCCCAATACCCAATAAAGATACCGTTTCTTCCTCGAATATTGAATCTTTATCTTTTCAATCTTATCTTTGCGTATAATTTAATATTTAATATGTTATTTATTTCATTGTTCCTCTTTCACATCATATCTGTCTGGGGCGTGGGAGATAGAAAGACTGATCGACTTTAACACTAACAGACGATTTCTTCCAGGCAATATAAGAAATGTTTTTACATTAATTGAAATGTATGCATGGGTTTGCTTATAAAGAAATGAAAATAAATATATTAAATATCTATATTATATCCTTGAAATAACATATTACAATGTAACGAAACCACAAATTAACTAGGCATACAAGTCGAATTTTCACTTGATCTAAACTGAAGGGCGAGCCCTCCAGCACGGCCATAGTCTATCGACTAGTCTATCGATATCGACTAATTGTGCGTAAAATCGACATAATTGGCGTGTCCAGCCCGACCACGATCCCACTGACCTTGTGCTTCGCGAGATGTCGACATGTTTCAGTATCTCTAGGTGCTACTAATTAACTCTATTTTGTTTGTAATTAAATTTAGTATTGATTTTTTTTTTATTCAAGAGCTCTCGTGGCCTTGCTTATATACTGTATGTGTATGGTCGTCTATCTACTTACAAAATTTGAACGATTTTAGTTCACTAGTTTATAAGTGAAAAAGCTATAAATCACAAGTGGATTTATAGCATCGTAGTATGACCGGAATCACAATTATTATGTCCAGCTGCATTTATTACCTGTAACAAATAAAACAAACAATAAGTTACAACATCGATAATACTTCAAATAAATAACAATTCTAACACACATCACTATGTAGTAAGTTAGCACTTTCATATCCCTTTCGCACACCCCTTACCACAATACGCGTGAGCGAGACAAAACATAAGATTCGCTAATTAGTGCGATAGTACATTCTTTAGGGACGTGCAGTGAAAGTCGATATATCTCGCGATTTTTGCAAAAACTAGTATCAGTTTCGTGAACATTGCGTAATTTAACATGTTTGGTAGCGGATACAGTCGGCATGCGTGTTGCGCAATTGATTTTAATTAAATTAATGATGCAGACCTGTAATTCATGTCCGTAACACTAGTTAAGGTATTTTAATTGAGGTGGCGTAAACGTGGGCTATAACCCGACCAAAATGAGGTTGGAATTTGCTTTTTTTCACTATATGGGACCTTTTTAAATTTCTTCAGTGTGTTTAATATATATACCTACCACATACCTAGTGTAACCAAAACATTTGGAATACACGAAACAATTATAATACATACTTACATTCATGAAGAAAAAGCTCATATTATAATTTTAAAAGATAAATGGCATGCAACATAACTTTCCGAGACCAAGCCTGCCAGCAACGCTCAATTATCACAAGAATTTGATTTATATCGCCTCTTTAAACGTGACCCAAATATGAGTGACAAAATTATTACGATGCACGCTCGTAAATTGTAAGAAAATAGTTCATAGCCACAGATATAGAGACCTAGATGCCGCATCTTGGTTTCTATTCATAATGCTAAAACAACTTGAAAATGTTTCATATTATATAATTAAATATGGTGTAAGCTACTTGTTTTATTTTGTTAATGGTAAAAGATCAGCTATTCGTATACGTGTTGAAAAAATTAACAAACAATAAAGTAAACTAATAAGTTTTTCATGTATTATCGTAGAATTTGGTTGGTAAAATTGTACCAAATCACAAAAATTATTTAGTGTATTGTGTAAAAATAATTCTACACCATTATCTCAAATGTCAACAACACATAAAATATTTGCATTCTCAGTTAGCCACCTGCATAATACTCGTGGGAGGTAAGTATTCCAAATACGCCCGCTTTGGTTTGTCCCAAAAATGTGAGCAAGGTTCTGACATATTTTCCCACCCCTGTATAGCGTATCTTTAATGAATTTAAATTTGAAATTTAAATATTTTTGAAACAATACAAAAAAAATTTTTTTGTATTTAATTAATACTTAGATTTCCGTGCGCCACTTCGCCCACTTTGTAGAAAACTTTTCAAAGTATGTACAAAACATTCCTCAAAAATCACTCTATCTATTAAAAAACCCCGTCACATCATACAAAAAAGCATACAGACACGGAATGCGATTTTATTGTATATTGAATAATATTTATGTTTAATTAATATATAACACAGACCTATAATAAATATTTTAATGGAGTATCTAGTCAGCTCTATATCAATGCGTACGCGCATGAAATTCGCCACAACACTGTTTGACAGTTCTGAGACGAATGGCTTTTCGCAGGAAATTTATTATTTCCTCTTATTTCATCAGCGAGCTTTTAACTCTTGGTTAATAATAAGAATTGAAACTTTGTATGTTTTAGAATTTATTTTAATTTCTATTACGCTTTTCCTACAAAGTTGAGTCCGAACTCTGATATTATTATTTATAGTTTATACGAACGAATGCATTATGTTTGCCGCTTTTTCAGGATAAAAAGGGATGTTCTTTATCTGAATAGACGATAGCTGAAACTTGTTGTAGATTTTGTGAATTAAATTTTAGAATTTTGATCAACTGAAGAGCAGTACGTACTAGCTGAGTGGAAAATGACTCTTCATTCACTCAGAAAAGTTCGAAATTAGGCAAGTCTTTTTGTAACTAGTATATATAATAATATCCTGTATCTATAATATAATTTACTCTATCGATTTATTGAATTGTGAAACGGCACTTCCAGGAAATATTACGTTTTAATTTATGACATAATAAAATATGTACATTTTTATTAAGTAAAAAATTGAAGGCCTACTAAGCATGAATGATAAAGGTTATTTTATAAGTAGGTTTAATATATGATAAAATTATTCAGATTACGACTACTACCCGGAACAATAAATGAAGTGTCAAAATAAATTTTCATATCGATTAACGAAAAAATTACACCAAGATAAATGGCTGACTTGACCTCAGGAGCGGGAGAGAGATATTCACTTCCTCGTGTTAGAAAGAGATGGGAGAATGAAATTAGAAATGGTATCTAATCGATCTCGATTTGTTGGCCGCTGACAAGCAATCAGTCAATATTAACATATAATCTCCAATAGTGCAATACCCGTGTATATTTACTATTTTTCAACTATTTTAACGGTAAATGTGTATGACGTCATATAAAGGAAAGTCGGGATTTGTCATTAACTCATTAACTATTTACGAAAGACCTATTATAATTAAGAACTTTTTTGGATAAACACAACTTAAGCAATACATATGTAATTTCATTTAAAATAAATGATCAAGTCTAAAGAGACAACTCACAAACTTGACCACCTTCCTCTATAAGTACCAGACGCAAAGAAAATAGTTTTCCATAAAATTAAATTTATTTATAATTAACGTAGCTTTACTTTAATCCCATCCAAATATGGCACAAGGAAGACGGGTCAGATACACCGTTCACAGCTCGCGGAAGACACGACGCGGCATTTGATGCGCCTGCGCTGACGTAACGCAACACTTTCTTGTGAAATGTGCTAACTTGGCGCTTGATTAAGGTGCTATCTATACTAATATTATAAATCTGGAGAATTTGTTTGTTTGAACGCGCTAATCTCATAATCTACTGGTCCTATTTGAAAAATTATTTCGGTGTTAGATAGCCCATTTATCTAGGAAGGCTATAAGGTTATATATCATCACGCTAACACCAACAGAAGCGGAGTACCTACTGCGAGTAAAACCGCGGGGCATAGCTAGTTGGTTGAAAACAAAAACAAAAGCTATATTCCTTATATAGCTTTTGTTTTTGTTTTCAACCGATTTGAAAAAAGGAGGATGTTTTCAATTCGATTGTATTTTTATCAGTTATGCGAAGTTAGGGTATCGATGCGCCCGCGCTGACGTAACGCAACACTTTTCTATAGGATGGATTTATGAAACAATAGTAATATATATATTCGATTATCCCGATAAAGTCTTGATAAATAAATACTAAACTACCTCTTACCTATTTAATTGTCCTTATGTAGGTCAGTACAAAAGTCATCATGAAACTAAATTGCAAGTTTGTAACTCCAGTATAATCTTCAAATAACCTCAAAACTATCAATTTACTAATCCCAGCACTTACACAATCAAACAATATAAAGTTGTGACTTGTGCAATATAATTGTTTTGTTGAACCGTGTGGGAATTTGTTGTTTTAACGGATTTCAGTAATCGAGGTCGAGTACAGAAGCTTTCATCTTGAAGTATTAATTATGTTAACTAAATAAATGAGAAGTATAAAATGCAAATTTTATCGACTTATAACAAACTTCCAATTAGTTAGGAACTTATAATTTATAATTAGGTTCGTAAGCGCGAAAGTTTTTAGTTATTATCAATGAGCCAATTTTTTTAAAACTCAAACACAAACAATAATAGTATTTCCATTCAAAGCTTCATGATAACTAATTTACGAACACATGTATTTTAGATTCCCATTCTACTTGAGTTTTTACACGTAAAATCCACTTTCAAAATAGTATGACCTACAACACATTGATCACTGTAAACTATGATTTATAAACATTACCACGATACACCTAAAATCCGAAAGAAAATGTTTCAAACTAAATTTCCCAGGAACATTACAGACAGACAGACAAACTCCCCAGTCAGAGGGGTGTAGCAGCCGGCGTGGCGCCGACTTTCACTGCGGGTCGACGGCCGCTAGCCAAAATTGACGTCACGTCGATGCCTTCGCGATTTGTAATCCTATTATCGGATAAATACTGTCTGTACTGCAGATCTTGCATTGAACACGGAGTATTTGTGCAGAGGTAGATACACGTGGTAATGCGACAAGATACATTATATTGTGTGAATGCGTCAAATATTATGAAATGTGAGGAACATTTAAAACATGTATAAAAAGGTACAAATTCATTTTCTTGGTTAACTATAAATTTTAGGTAAGTAAATAATAAATATCTGTTTGAGCGAACATTCGTGATGATTTTCGTTTTCTTTAGATCTAACCCAAATATGTACTAGACGTTTCAGAACTGTTATTACTATAAAACATATAAATAGGCCCAATATCTGTTATCTAAGAATTTAAAGTAAAGCCTAATGCGTGAAAACGTATGACAGTACAAGCGCTCTTATTGAATTAATGGACACCAAGTCGCAAAGGTTAAAAATAAATCTGATTACAATGCAGCATTGTTTCAAGCAAGAGAAATTAACGAGCCAATAGAAATCTTCCAAAGAACATGAAGATAAATCGTCAGTCGCGATAAGGTGAAAAGTGAGAGCCTCCAAATAAATCGAGTGATAGGTATTAAATCAAAGATAAGGGGACAATAGAGAGTGGGACATTAGCTCAGCTCGGGTGCACATCTCACGCGCTAATCTTGTTGTTGTAAATGCGAAAGTTCGAAGATCTTGTATGAAGCCAAAACTGAAACAAGCTGGGTTGGCTGCTGTAGCAAGCATAGTTGCTGAATATTTGTAGACTTCTTGCCAGTTTTCCGGAATAGTACGTATACTTGATTAGTACCCGAAAATTAGTGGGCAAATTATAAAGGCAGGTAAAAATGTAAAAGCTTGAAGAAGAATATTATTAAGGTGATGCTTCTGAGAATTAAACATACAATCCACTTCATTAGGTTTTATAATATTGTCAACGACTTTGTTTTTATTAGCGACAACTTTCACTTATTAAAATAACACCAATTCAGCTGTAATTTTAGACTACAAGAGTGATAAGAACTATTTGTACTAAGTAATGAACTCGAGTGTAATCGCCCTTAAGAATTCCTAATAAATCATAGGGAATGTTCTCCTTGCCTCTTTAGAAGGCTTCGAGAAGTTTTTTCTAGAAGATTCCAATCTCGTAACGGATCTTAACGCTGAGGATGCTTACTTTGTTGTTAATCTATTCAATTAACAACTAACTAACAATGAATTCGATGAAATCTGAAGACATCGATGTAAATGGTCGATAACCCAGAGATATATCGCAAGATAATGAATAATTATCCGCTGAAAACGGCACAAATGGTGTCAAATGTATCTCGTGAGTGATAGATGTTATCGCAATTGATAAAGATCTGTCGTTCATTAGATTTCTCTTTTAGTGCTGTCAGCGGTATAAATTAACTTTTACAATTTTGGACTTCTACGCTTTTGAACGCATTATGAAAGGCGCCAAATTTCTCATGTAACTTTTTTATTGCATGACTAGTGTTGATTTAATGTATCTGTGTTCTCAGAAAAAAATGTAAAATAACAATGCAATGCCACAGAAATGTCTGAGATAGACTTTTATCAAAATAAACATTCCGAAATGTATAAAACCAAAGTAACAACCAAGTTAACAAAACCGCAGAGATTTATATGAATTCTTTTACCGTTGAACACTGACAATAACACCATATAAAGCAATACAATAAATTGCTACAAATTCTAGAGCAAATACTGCATTATTAGGATTTACGACTTTTAAACATGATTAAAAAACCGACCACACCCGCCTTCATTACAACAAATCATATAAAGTAATTGAATTAAAAAAACGGCTACTATAGTTGCGCAGTTTAAAGATAAAATATACTTTAAAGCTAAGGTCTAGAGTTGAAAATTGAATGAAGATTATTCTGGTCGACCCTGACTCACATCATGACCATTATGTAGTTATCGTTATTTACCGACAATGTTCAAATCTGGACGACATAAGGCATATGAAGGTGAATGAGGCTTAATAGATGTATGCAGATTCATGTAGGGCTTCTTTTAATTAGATGCATTAGCTTTTAATTGCAGAGATTAAAATGATGCTTTAGTGGAGGCCAGTATTTTGTTCATATTATATTTGTAAAGTAAAGGAGCAAAATGATAAATGGAAATAGTATGTGATGACAGCTTGCCAATTCTATACTTCTGAGAGAAGATGGGTTGAAGAATGAAACCAAACAGTACTGGCTGATAAATTTAACTAGGAATTTAAGTAGAACTTTTAGTTTTCAATAGTATCATTGTATTTCTATGCTGGATAAACGTTATAGTTTAAGTTTAATTTTAAATCTTGAAAAAAGTGGGGAACAATACAGCCTTCAATAAAAATATAAATTATGTTTCATACATCGATGATATTATTCTTTAAAAATTCGCATATACCACGAAGTTGTTGATATCCTGTCAATAATAATATAGTACTGAAATGATGAAGTATCAATAAATCATAATACCGTTATCCTTTGAGTAAAATCGTAATGCATTATATCGTATTTAATTACCCCCAATAAAGCAAGACCTTTACAATTCCGCTGAAACATTTCAAAAGAAAATAATTTCATTAAGTCGTAATTTCGCGTATAATAATACCTGTGTATATGAACTGTAATAATTTATTAAATTTCTTGAGACGTAAAGACAAGTGCAAAAGTTCCATCATTAACAAGAACACCTTTTTTGTTTTATACAATTCTAGTTCTTATATTCCAGTGAATTAAGGGAGAGAATTGTTTAAAAGCACGATATAGTGGTAATGACAATACGATTTGCGAAGGAACCGTGTGACAGTTTTAAAATTACTCCCGCCACGTGAAAAATGACTTCGATCAAAACGATGTTTTTAAAAATAAAACATACATTGCTATATGCAAATCGCGTATGTACGATATGTTGCTTGTTGAATTTGAATTGTATTTTAATAGGAATAGATGTCAAAGTCGCTTTGCCGTTATGGCGCGAATAAAAAATGCTTTAACTGAGACCTAACGCCTATCCATAACTGCATTCACAACATGATCCTATCTGTTCTATAAATAGAAGCCTCATTGAAACAATGATTTATATTCATATTTTAACTTTTTTCTTAATTATTTATTGAAGTGAAACTTCTTAATATCGGGGTTGGAAAAAAATGTAGTGTAACATTTTTTCGTTACGCGTGACATTTTTCCGTTACGCGCCATCTTTTTCTTATCCCTACCACGCGTGATTCGACGTATTTCTGTAAAGTTGCATATAGTAAATTATTTTTCGAAAAATAAGATCATAAAGAAGTTTCACTTCTTACGTGTGTACACTAGTACACGCACACATTTTTTTATTACGGTTATGATTGCATAATCATTCAAAGTCTGAAAGAGTTTACATGACGCAAATGTACTAAACATAAAAATACCTACTAAGCAATATTAAATGTCAGGTGTTAGTCATACAAATAAGAAAAAATAAATGGCTCCGGAATGGATTAGTCTATTTAGGTACTACTTTATACTGCTCCGCGAAAGCTGCAAGATAAAATCTAGCTAAACAGCAGTTTAATCACGCCACAGAGTACCAAAAAGGTCAGTACCTAAACAACAGAATACTTAGTGACCACAGTAGAACTAAACACCAATTACGAACAAATATTTAGACATCTATGATTGAAACAACGGTGTCCGTGCAAGGGCATTGCTGAGACAATGATTGGATCGTGATGCCCACCTGAATGCGAATGAGGAGCGTTTGTTGAACCGCCGTGTGCGTTGCATCACAATACTGGAGGTTATAGGTGTGCTGTGTGTAGAGCGGAAGCGGGAGCGGGAGCGGTTTGATTTAAATTAATGGACCTAAAATTAATTTCCTAATAGGATGGGTCGCCATGAGCTAATGGTAAAGGAGACTAAAAGAAAGTTGATTTTTAATGATCAATGAATAAAAATAGATTCAATCCAATGGATAGCGTTGTTCTCGAGGAAGAATTACCGCGGGCGGAGCCACGCTCGGAAAGACAGTGTAAGACAAATTACATGGTTACATTTATATGAATTTTTAGCAATATTATATCCTTTTTGTTGTCAATATTCTGCGCTTGATTTTCAGTGCAAATTAATTAGCGAACTAACAAGATTGATTACATTATATTCGAATAGAAATCGCTCCCGCTTGCCACTATAATCAGACTGCATGGGAAAGGGCTGTATTAGTCTATCCCATGTATCGTTAAATTCCAATGGGATTCGTGGGTAATTTATGTTAAATATTATGAATTTTATTTAAATACAATTCTTGGGAAGAGTTAAAAAATTCTATCACAACCCTCATCATATAATATGGACTTATTTAGCATACATAATATAATTTCACCTAAAATGTGTGGTAGGTACGAGCGAAACGTGTTTTTTTTTTTATTAAAAAGTGTAGAATTAGGAAATTGGTAATTGTCCGTCAGAAAAAATGTTGGTTTATTTCGTTTGTAAAAACTTAACATTTTCTCAAAACAAAAAATATATTCCCGTATCAACTACGCATTTGATAATTACAAATGATCTCATTGTCATTTGATTCTAAGGTGTATCAAATACGCGGAGGTTAACGTTAAATGTCATTCATCAACCTTGATCATACTCTTTATATTACAGACGCCATATTACACAACATACGAAAGAAATAAAATATTTTTTTTTGGAGATCTATAACTATACCTAACCCTATTTAATGTGCAATACAGCGTATTATATATTTGCTTAGCTTTTAGACCTATTTGTTTTTCATCCAATATATCTTAACCCTATTTAAATATACACTAAAAGAAGTGTAGGCACTTTAATAATATTCGTGCTGCGAAATAAATTATTCTCAGTTTCATAACTCAATAAAAAGCGTTTGAAATGCGCATCATTCACCGCGATGAATTGTAAAAATGTACAATTACGTAACGATAAGAAATGACAAATATCAACTTTCACTCCACGTCTTGGACACCTGATGGACCAATACAACAAATCAGTACCATTCACGCTTGTCTGTGGGCGTGCTTGAGTAATGAATGGGCAGCTTTAACTCGATAATTTCGAGTCGTTAAACTGTTCCAATTTTGAATATTTTTGCGTGTGGCATCACGCCATGATATAATCAATATAATTGTAGTCTGTGGGTGGTATTATCGAACTTATTTTAGCATTTCTTTTTTTGTGTGCGTTAAACGTGAACAAGACTCGTGCTTTAATCTTCTGTCGTCTCTTCCCGGGGTGAGTCGGGATAGAAAATATACTCTATAGTCTATACGTGTAAAAATATAGCTTTCTATAACTGAGGAAAGGTTTTTCATACTATTGGACCAATACCCAATAATGTTGAAAATATCACAAACAAAACAGAAATCTTTCCTCTTCATAATATTATTTTAGATATAAATAATACTTACCTATTGTTTGTGTGTGTGCTATCTCTAAAACAACAAATAAATAAAGCTATTTCATTGTTTCAACATAATGTCAATAATTGACCGGTGCAGTCTATATTAAAACGATCTTGACCTGCCGAGGATTAGCCAGTCAAGGCTGGATGGTTCACGATCGCACATGACTCTTCGATGCGTCATATTGAATTTTTATTATTCGCTAAATTCTATTGTTTGGTATTTGATAGGATTTCCGTTTTGTAGCATTTACATTGTGGAAGTTTTCCCGTGTCAGAGGTCAAAAACATTTTTTGACACATAAATAGATAGGTACTCACATAATTTTATATTTTTCAGATTTGAAAGCAAAACGATGTTAGTTCTCTCAATTATTGTTGAATTAAAACTAAAGAGGAACAGAATTTTTGAAGAACAGCGAATTATAAATAAAAATTAAAAATATTTAATACATATTGTTTTTGCGTTTGTTTCCTTTTTTATACAAATGTAAAACTACTTATATTCTTGTATTGGCAGTTACCACGCACACAGATGTCAATCCGTGTTTTTTTTTTTACATACGTAATATATTATTATATTTTTTACCGCTACCAAGTAATTCAATCGAAATAATTGCTTTGGTAATGTCTATTTTTTACGAATGACACTTACAAAAAGTAATTTGTAAAGTGCAATATTAGACCTTAAGGACTAAGGAATAAATACCAGAATCGTGTAGTTGAATATTAATTTGAGAGTGGAATGTAAGGCCTCCAAGGACTAGCGTGTATGCAAAGCTTTCGAAACAATGTCATCATAATTCATAATAATATGTTTGTCGAAAAATAATTATAACAATTGGCATAAACCTCAAGTTAAATGAAATTGAAATCTTGTATCCTGTAAAATTGTAGTTATTGATCCTATGTAGGTATTCTTTGATTTTTGAATTTGTACTGCAAACAATTTGCTATGTAAAAATATTTTAAATATCCTTAAGCATTTGATTATTTTTGCTGGTAATAATATCAGTTGACTAGCTACATATTGGACGTTTATAGGTAAAACACTTCAATCGGATTTTCTTTAATTTCGATTTCATGCATTAGCGGGATTTTATTATAGTAAACGTAAGAACGTAACTGAAAACATACATTTTTGAAGGAAATAATACTAATTCCAAGGATGAAGGATACAACGACATTTTATAGGCAGTTCCAACGCTCGTGTGTAACCGGCCTTACGTATATAATTACGGCCGTCACCCTACGCCGCGTGTGGATAATTTGTTTTTACCTGTACATAACTTTTTTGTAAACTATATAATGGCGGTGCTTATTAAAGATGAACAAAAACATTTCGTCTGTTTATCTTAATTATTGCGTTTAGCGCTGCAATAAAAATAAAAGTTTCACACACACCTCCACAGCACACCCACACATTGTTAAATATTCCGTATAAACAAATAAGGCGATGTGTGAAATCTGCGTAATTAAAAGAGAAACCAAATGTTTGGAAATAGGTGGTAGGTAGATTTATACATTCTTAAGGTACATTTATATGGGTAGAAAACAATTTAAGTCAAATTAAGTAATGTATTTTTAATAATTATGCATGATGAAATCATATTAGAGAATCAGAACACAATTTTTGAAAATTAAAGCTTGTTTCAGTAATATATAAGACTGAGTACCTAATGAAGATCTGATGTACAGATATTATTATTATAAGAACATAGAAAAATCTCGATGTTCGAAGCTCCACTGTTCAAGTCCAAAACTTGAAATGTGGAGCTTCAAACATCAGCTCTAAAAAATATGCAATAGACAAAATCTATTACAAAGATAATACAACAATATCAATGAACACGTTAGATAATCACCATACAGTTAAAACAAGGCCTCCTTAGCAAGAGATGCAATTTCGTCAATTGACCGAGTGGTTATGAGTTAGAATGTGGCAGAATGTGGCTCATTAATACGGTCCGTAATGTGGTCTAGCATGCGAGCGAGGATCTAGGGCATATAGCTGGGAAGTAATGCTGTATAATACAGCTTTACAGATCATTATGAGCGTGACTGTTTCTAGGCATTTTGAAGAAGAACACGAAATAAACACTGTAAAAACACGATTATCTGGATTTTAGATGTTACTTTTATTTAATTCATGCATCTCATTCGCAAATAGAGACATCCCGACAGAGATTTTTTATATGAACCTACCTACTTACTAATTGAAAAGTGTATTTACTTTGTAATACACAAACTCGATTTTTCTGAATTGAAATATGCTTGTAATTCGATTTAAGTGCAATATTAATTAAATAATGAGATTGAAACCCGTAAAAGTGCTTGATTATAAAACGCTTACTAGCGCTTATAAAGCGTGCAGTATTGCGAAAAGAAACATTTATTGACGACATAAAATAAATAAAAATTAATACGATTAATGTTCTATTTAATGTATGATTGTAAGGTACCTTGTACTAATAAATAAATTACCCGATGGTACGTGTAGGTACCAAACAAAATCATCCAACTACGATTAAATATTTTAACGAAAAACTAAACTGCCTTCTGTGTCAGGATTAGAACAAATGACGGGACAGCACTGAAGTTAATTCTTTCAAAATCTCACTCAATTGAAAGCTCTAAGGTAGCACAAACAAAAATAGAGTCGAATTGCGAACCTCATTTTTATTAAATCGGTTGCAAATCTTGACACTCATTTAATCTTATTATTATAGTCGCTACACGCATCCGTACCAACCTTACTACATACTTACATAATCGTATTACTGTATAGTCTACACGCATCACCATACATACATCCACCATACAATTGACACATTCACGCACACCGTTATCAAATCCATCATAATCAGATCAAAAGGACATATCGAGGCTCAATACTAGTCCTTACAATGGCCGACGTGCTATAAATCATCTGTAACAGTTATGTTTTAACTGTTAGACGTGGGTAGTATCTGTTTATATTTACTTGTATGTATAATGTGTGTAAATTTCAATGGCGAATTTCTGTTCGGTTTGGGATTTGACAAAATCTATTGTGCGATTTTACGAAGTTAAACGCATGATGTGATGCCTTTAAAGATATTTTATCTATTAATGTACCTTCTTTGTAAATTGCTTTTTGATATTATATGTTCTAGGCCCTAGGGACTGTAAAAACACAACGCTGCAATGAGATAATTCAGTTAGTAATTTAACTACAACATAATGCCCTTCGATATTAAATAAAACATTATTAAGAAGCAAGCAATACTAATACAAAACAAAATACTTATTGAAAATAAATACGAATGTCAAATTCATACGAAATAAATTTCCAAAAGTTACAAACATTCACAGTTTATAAAGACATACATTACAATCTGATACACTTAAACATTTTGAAAGATTCACAAGATTTTAAGTATAATTTAAACGTTCTGACATTACGCGTTAAAAACGATTTCAACAATTTGGACAGCATAAAAATATTTCTTTGAAACATGGTCGAAATGTGCAACGGTTAATGATATGGAACAAAGAAACATAATAATTGGGGGCGACGACATTTTTAAGGTACGATTGAGTTTGTAATAAGAAATGGCTTTTTCACGCGATAATACAAGCAAAGAGGATATGATACCTAGAAACAATCCGAAAATAAGAGAGAAACCAAGACCTAATAAAAGTAATATGCTATTGATATTTCAAAGAAAATACGTTATATTCTATACTAAATTTAAAAAGGATATTCGTTGCTGAAAAACAATATTCTGGAATACTGATGAGAGTCAATGGATTCTATTATCAGTTATATCTCTTTCTAATAGATCTGTCGTTATTTCTAACATCAAGTAACAAGAGATCAATTTAAATAATTCAAATACCACATTATAATTAACAAGTATTGAAAGTATTAGAAAATCCCACCATTAATGGTAAATCAGCTCTCAAACGTCCTTTTTTACAAGTTTCATACTTGGCTGTGAAAACATACTTTCCATCTCGTTACCAATTACACATAATATCAAGTTGTTACTTTCAAAACTATGTCTAATTGCTAATTGCTTGATGGACGCTAATTCCTCTGTGATACTGCTATTAACGTGTGATATTAAAAACATTAACGATGATAGTTTACTTGCCGTCATCATCATTATACTTGGATGAAATAACTATGTGTTAACGTAACTTATGGTTCATATATTTTGTACTAACTTTCCGCCTGCGGCTTCGCCCGCGTTTTCAAAGAAAAACCCGCATAGTTCCCGTTCCCGTGGGATTTCCTGGATAAAACCTAGCCTATGTTGCTCAGTGAAGATGCAGCTTTCTAATGGTGAAAGAATTTTTGAAATCGGTCCAGTAGTTTATGCGTGAAAACCATACATACATACATACATAATTACAAACTTTTCCTCTTTATAATATTAGTATAGATTAAATTTACAATAGTTGGCAATACTTTTATTTGATTTCAGAAGCAGTAGGAGAGCTGGCGATAGCGCTTCAGAAAGCTTTTATCCGCACACTATGAAATTTGGAGTACCTACGAAATGAAATTATACAAACTAGTGAGTTGAAGATATAAATTAAATTGTATCATTTATTATGGACACTGAGTTATGCGCAAATGAACGACTTTCGTTTTTAATTAAGAACTCATTGATCATATCGATACATATTTTTTGGAAATCAAACTATAACGTATGTACCTACATCGTATATATTTTCGATAAATTATGCGGTTTTTTGACTCGTATTAATTAAATATTAATAGGAATACCATTTAATAAATAACGATCGCATTTTACTTATTATTTTTAACTTTCTTGTTTTGTGCTATCTTTAGATACAGAAAGCAATAAGCGCTTTTTTAAATATCGTCAACTTAATCCTAACTATGAACACCGTAGGTACCTATGTATTAATAGCCTAACCATTTTGGACGTATTGTATTTACTACTAGCGGTCCGCCCCGGCTTCGCCCGTGGTACATATTTACGTTTTCTCTACATATCCTCTCGTCTGTTGACTAATCTCCAGAAGAACGATGTCAAAAGTATCGCATCTGTGTACCCCGCTCCTGGAGCTTGATTATACCGTGACGTACCTTCTGTCGTATTTTTTACAATTGTATATCGTAAACTATATCTTTCCTACTCAAACTAACACAAAATATCAAGAGACGAACAAGGATGGCATACATCCACATGTTTAAATAACAAAAACGTAGCTACGAGCGGCTCTAGCGCTTTAAAAAGTTACCGTCCACAGTCTCGAATTCGCGCGCATCGACGACAGCGTCATTGGGTTTAGTCATCGATTTTAGGAATGTTTTACAAAGGCATCATATGTCTTTTAATGTTTTGAACGATTTGTAAATGAACACTATGCTTTATCATGACATCTGTCATCAAATAAATGTAACAGAATTCATCCTGTCAGGTATCCAAAGTTCAAGAGGTACTTTTTTCAAGTGCTTTTTTTGTTGTTTCATTTCTCGTAAAATAAACACTTCTTACAGCTAAAACTCTTTTGTAGTCATCGAGATATATGTACACTAGAGAGGTTATTCCAAACAAAAACATTGCGCGCGGCCGATGTGGTGGGGTACGTGTGGAACGAGCGAGGCGTGGCTTCAAGTTCAAAGATTAAGCAATGCGTGCAGATGCGACACATTGTGCAATCTGTTTACTCGGTACTATCTGGTGGTACTGATACTAGGGAATTAATAAAAAGAGGATTTTATATTAAACTATGTATTTTAATTTCCTTTAAATAATATCAATTTAGTAAGCTTTTGTCGTTTTGTGTAGTAATCAATAGTTTTATCAGTTTTTGCTTCATGATGTAATCGAATTTTGGAGTATTGGTTTATAATAGCCCTAATTAAATGGATACGATGATTCAATGTTGATGGCGTTTACGTATAAGAAACTCACATTTTGAAAAATCCCACGTGAGATTCGAGGATGGGGGAGGGGGTTGAATAAAATCTCACGACATCTCACCAGGGGGGGAGGGAGCGGCAGAAAATTAAAAAAAACACCTCACGTAATTTATGGACGCCCCCTTACTCGATCACAATTTTTGTAACGAATGTGAAAGACGAAACAATAAATACGCAAAGCGGCTTTTACTATAAACGGAACTACATTTAAAAATAATAATAATAGTTTAAAAAAACTAAAAAACACGCTTTTAGGTCGGTTTTCTATAAAAAGCGTGTTTTTTATTTTTTTTTAACTATTATTTATTTTATCAAATTAGTGTATTGTCATCGGTCCTCAATAAATCTACAAAGTTTGAACGAAATCTGGCCGTTTAAAGTGGGTCAAAATCGCGCCCAAAGAAGTCGGTTACAAACATACAGGTGAAGCTAATATAAAGCGTGTAATATACTTTATTTATTGAGTTATAAGGTTGCTTCCATTCTGTTTATTTACATTCTCAAAAACATCAATCGCCGCAGAGGCGGCTTGCGACAAAGGCGGCTTGTGTCAAAGGCCTCGGCGATATCATTTTAAGAACATAATATTATGTACTTTAGGCAAACTTGTAATAAGATCTATTTTACTTTCTTATTAGTCCATTTGACAAGGATATTGGGTAAGATACCTATTGGAATAATTTTATTATTATGTATGTACTTATTAAATCCGCGAATAAAAAAAATGTTTAGTCGCGAATATAGAAATTGGGTCGCATTTTTTTAATCCGCGAATAGTGAAAACGTGACTAAAGGAAGCGCGATTAAGGAACTTTTACTGTATTAGTTTCTGTGAATGTTGTGTTTATTTGTAATTGTTGTGCATAATAATTTATAAATCCTATTGGAACAACTGTTGATGAACATTTTTTTAATAAATAAAAATAGGTAAATAAATAAATATTACTTAATATAACCTACCGTTTTACTTTGCGTAGTCGGGTAAAAGTATAAATATTTAGGTACTACAACACGGTAATCTTTCCTAGTATATATTGTATATATACATAGTTAAAAAATCCAGTTACATTTTTTTAACAGACTCATCGATAGTGTCACGTCTGTGCTGTTAGTCTATGAAAAATGGCGCGAAACGCAGAACGCGTGGTGATTTTTCGCAAAATGATAACAATATTAGTAAAATGCATTACTTACTCATAATAAGGAAACTTACTGGTGAAAAGTCACTCCTCGGGCTTTGTTTGTATTATGGGAACTGTTAAAACAATATCTTAGCACACACGAAGGCATTTTGAACAGAGCAATAACACGTGTTGACGCGGCAAGCGGGGGGCACAGTCCGGCACAGACTAAAGAGACTTGTGATTCTTGCCTCTAGCTCGTGTTAAAGAGAGTGTAGTAGCGATCGCCTCTCTAGTACGTAGTACATACTATCTCGATGTTTGTAGTCAAGTATAAGAACCGAACTTTAATATAAGTTAATAACCTAAGCCACTTGAATTGAAGAATAATTAACGGTCCCTATTGTTTGCCCGGCGCTCGGCCGCTCGGAATGGCTAATGTTTTTGTAAGCCTTGTATTTAAAAAAAAATGTATAGGAATGAATGGTTTTTATTATTTAATGAGTTTGTATATGTATTATTGTAAATACAATAAAACCTTTTTGTATGAATAATTGTTTATTTATTTATTTTTAAGAGTTTTGTACAATGAACTAAAAAAAATTGCTCACCCTGATTTCAAGCTAGAATTACTTATTTATTGCAAAGTAATTTATGACTAAGATATTTTTTATACATTAGCTTGTTTCATAACGATTCGAACGATATTAGTTATACAAAGTAGCTCCCTACAAAATTTTAGAGATATCGTCATTTTAATAACTCGCGCCGTTCTCGCGCGACCACCCAGAATTGCCTACACAGATTCGCGAAACCGTGCAAAATGGCCGCCACACACGAAAGGATAAGAACCATCCTCGTACTTCAAGGAATATAATAAAAAAAGAATTATCGAAATCGGTTCAGCCGTTCACACGTGATGCCGTGACAACGCGAAACGGGTTTCATTTTTATATATATTTACTATATGGACCCACCCGTAAGTAACTTAGTTTAAATTCAAATTTCATAGATACTTAATCCATAAATAACATATAAAATAATAATTAATAACAAGAAACTAGGTTTTCAGACAAAAGAACAGTTGTAAATTAAAAAAAAAATCATTGGCATTAATAATGCCTATTTGCTTTAATTCATTAGATACTGATAGCCTGCTCTTGATATTTTGATTAAGAAATTACACGAGCGGTATAATTGAAAAATATTATATTTCCAATTGGACATTTAATAACAATTTACTACGAAAATAATAATATTTAACCGTAGCCCAATACAATTACCAAGTAAATCGGGTCGAAACGGATATCGGAAGTGAAACCGGGTGCGCCGACACGTCGTGATTTATTTTATATAGATATAAATCATTTCACTTATCACCTGATAGTGAGATCAATTTTAAAATGATCATTAGTTATCCGATGTTTAAAAACATCACAATTGTATCCAATCACTCAAAAATGGCTGGATACATTTTAATGAAAGTGTAGAGCTTATTGCGCAAATTTTACGACAAAAACTAATCAAATTTAGTAGAGACAAATTATGGTTATGATGATAATATGAACTATTGTTTATTAATAACTCCTATTATTATTATTCTCTCTTCTCAGATGAATATTGACATAACTTCTATGAAATCAGAGGCCATAATAAAACAAAAAAGACGTGTGGCACTCGGGGACTGCCGCGGTAAAGCTATTGCATATGCATGCCTTCAAGGCTCAAGCCTCCGTGCCCGTCGGAGTGGGGAGCGTGAGGTTTTTTCGTTACGGAATTTCTCGATTCGGTCCCCGCGCTCAAGGCCCGCGATAGAAGCTATGCAATAGCTTAAAAAAACGTAGTAAAATTATAAATAAACAGACGATCCTTTGCGGGTTGAATGAAACGTGCCACTAGTTTCCAATAAACACGCATACATACATACTACGAGACCTAACCACCTTATTAGCATGGATATCGATCAATTATACGATACATTTAGAAAATGATTCATTACATTGATAATATCTTGCTTGAACTTGGATCGAACCGGCTACCCTACTTAAGTTTATAAACAAATTGGCCCGTTTCGTTTCCTGTTTACAACTACATAATACATTATATGATATTTATTCATATTCTATGGTAATTTATATGAAAATAAATTGACGACAATCAGTAGTTATCTATTTTTAACGCGATTTCTAAAACAGAGGTTATTATGTGTTTTATTGTTTGTTTTACGCGAATAAAAGATTTTGTCTGTAATCAATAAATATAACGAAAGTTAATTGCGTTTTTAATCAGTTTTTTTTTGCATTTTCAACTCCAAATTTTGTATATATATTTAGATATACATTTCAGACCCTTTGCGGCTTCCCTTCTACCGCTATAGTACCTACCTAGGCATACATATATAATATTGCTTCTACCGTGCTTTTAGGGAGAAAAATCTGTAAGAAACTCTCCTCTATTCAGCTCTCCCAATCACGCAAATCTTTAAAAATCCTCTTTTTTTAATTCTAATCTATTCAATCCCAATGTATAAACTTCGATATAGTTAATTGAATACATCCGCCAACGATCTGTATCGTATGTAATCAATTCTGTATGGTCACAATGTGCAATCGATTGAAAGTGAAATCGGCGCACGGTTATCAATCTTGCGTATGCGCATGTAAGTTTTGAGTTTTGAAGCGCTTGTAGAGTTCTAGTATGAGGTAGGTTAAATAACATAAGATAGGTACAGTGTTTAAAAAATGTTGAATGTTTCATCATTTTATGCCTGTGTAAATTCTTAAATAGACTAAGATTTAGTGACCTTGTAAAGGAAAAAAACACCTAATCTATAAATCTCGGGATTTTTAAATATATTTCGTGTTTTTTTTTTTACGAAATTATACAGATACAAAATAATTAATTTTTCCTATATATTCTAAGTCTAAGAATACGTGTATACTTACATTGTACCATTTATGATTTTATCCATAGATATGATCTTACCTGTAACAAAAAGTACACAAATTAGTTCTGTGAAAAAACTCTGTTTAACTAGCGAACAACATAGTAAAAACGGGTCGTTAAAGATCTAAAAATAGAAACTTCGTCTAAATATAGGTACAGAATGTGAAGTAATTTTTTAATGTCGCTACGGAAAATACCATTTTCATCATGATATTATTTATGATAAGCAGAAGTTATAAAACTTTTATCTTCTCGATTCATAACGACTTGTTGTTAAGTATTTATTCAAATAAGTGCATAGGTAGTATACTTAATTATCTCTATCCTATGTCCTACAATACATTTCTATCAAAATACCACTGCCTATAAGTTATAATAAACAAAATGTTTGGATCATAATTCAGAGCTGATTTACAGTGTGACGCGGCCGCGCCCACTCGGCGAAAGTGTGTTTTGTTTCTCGTTAGACCGCGATCCAATAATTTATTGTAGTGAAAATTGCCTTGATTAAGCGCCCATTAGCTCTTGTTTCGAATTACGTGGAGATATTTTAATTAGATTGGCGAGTTATTGCTTAAAATGTAAAAATTAAATTAAAATTAAATTAAAAATACCAAACGCTTTCTCTTTGTTGTGATTTTTTCAATTCATGTGTACTATTATTTTCGTAAAATAAAGTACTATACACGTATAGAGCTTACAAACGCGTTCTATTCTCTTATTTATTTCGATAAACGACGCCTTTCAACAATATGCATATATGCGTCCTATGTTGCGTCCGCTTTTTGTCCATCGTCTGTACCTACGTATCTACCCAAAGTTTCAACTAGAGTTCCTTACCACATCTATTCTTACTCGGGCACTAGCCAGTAGGCGGTTACGTGGTCGTTCATTAGGAGGTGTCGTTGACAAATTGTAGCTTTCGCCCGCAGGTGGCCGACACTTGTCCCCGACTTGAAAGTCATTGCTTAACCGACGTGGTGCTGGAAATTCAAATCGCAAAACTAAAAATTATACAAAATTCTTCTACAAATCTTTTCTTCTACAAAAGATTTATAATCACGATTCACGACATTCTGAAAACAATCACGCTTCCAGCTGTCTGGCTGTCGCTTTGTATGCTTAGATCTTTATAACTACGCAACAGATTTTGATGAGGTTTTTTAAACACATTCACGAGGATGGTTATAGTTTGTTTAATTCTCGACAAAGCCGGAAAGATAGGAAATATTTAGAAGTACATATCAATAATCTTTTAAGCTTGCACCTTTCTAACTTACGACTTCTTCATACACTGCCACAGAGAGAGTTAGTTTTATAACAAGTAATAACTATTAACTGCAATAGTGTTATTTCTCAATTAATTCAACACAATAAACAAGGACTTATGAAGTAATATAAAATGAAATATAACTCTAACTGAACATTTCATTTATTTCTTGCCCTGAAGCCTTCTAGAACCTTCTAATAATATATGAATGAATTTGAATTGTATATTGTTTAATTGTGGTAGGTAGTAATAATCCGACCTTTTTACTTTAAAGACTTACCCGTGCCTTATAACTTTTCATATTGCGAAATATTCCTAGAGTAAATCTAATAATAAACGAAATTATCGCGACATCCGAAGAGAATATCTTAAAATATATTTTCTACGTATAATAACTTCGTCCCACAAAAAACAAAATGTCTTCGAATGTGATGTAACAAATAGATACTTTTATGGGCCATGTTTTAAAATACAAAATCTTGTTGTAAGAAATTTCTGTGGAAACTCTGAAGCTTATGTTCATGCCGATTTTTCCTGAAAATCATACCATCAGTTTTCCCTATAACCCATAGGTGCATTTTGTGGTTGCCTCTGCTTTAAGGTGCCAATAGTCCCCTCTATGTCACATACATGTACCATATACATCTGCCCATTACAGCTGTTTGTCCATTTCCTTCTCTTTCGACTTACATAATAAATACATAGTAAACAGGTTCATTACCATAATTATATTAAGCTCTGACACACGTCCGTCATTTGGTATCGTTCGCGAATTCATTACACTGAGGAAATGACTTAATCTTAATTTAAGAGGAAATATTAGGTAATGTTATGATTTGTTTGTATTTATAGAGCGTATTTTTTGCGTAATTGGATTAATTGTTTTGAGACGTGCGTGAAAATGGGGTGTCGTTATAAAAAAAATCATATGTGCTACATTAGATGTTAGCTCAAATGATTCAAAATAGTAAGTGGCAGTATCCCCCCACCGAAGGTCCATCAAAAGTATAAAAACCATACTACTACAAAAGTATCATTGTTGAATAAACTTTAATAAAAAATTAAGTTTAGATTGAATTCTTGAATAGCATTGGTTATTTTCTGAAACAAATTATTTTAATTGAAACACGGTTTTAAATGAAAACATTCCAGTTCAAAGTTAAGATTTTAGCCAAATAATTCTGAATACGATATATTCGACACACTTAGAAGGTTCCAGAACCCTCTCGAATTTCGAGATCGTCATGGAATTCGTAAACTAAACAACGATGTTTAGTGTTTACAATTACATAACCGACGAGAAGTGCTAACAGACATAATTAGAGACCACTTACACTATTGAGCTGTCACCTTGCTTTGGTTGGTTGGCGATTGGTCAATATTTGAATGGGAATAGATAGGTTTAGGCGTTTGGAAATTTGTACCCAGGTGATTCAAATGTAAATAGAATAAATGTACGAGATAATTATGATTTTATAGTTGTTAGGAAGTTGACCACACCTCCGATCGTCACAAAACATTTTAAGCTGACTGTCCAGTCTCCATCACTTCTTGCACTTTGTGTCCTATTGGAATTTAAAGCATAGTAAGTCACTTGCCAATCTGCAAAATTCGATCATAGCATGCCCTATTTTGCTCCATGTCTCTATTAATTTATATGCCGCAACTAAAGGAATTATTTACGTAACCAATACGGAACTCAATTATTTTCTTTTGCCAGTATTTATTTACTTTCATTCTTAAATAGGCAATCGCAAGCGCAGCTTAATATGGCAGCTTGCCAATATCCGCGTGTAAATTTTTCAAACAAGTTAGTTTCTTTACGAAAGCTGATGTAACTAACGATATATGCTCTAAGAAATTACATGTACAGTCAGCAGCAACACTACTAATGTGTTTAGAGAGAAATTTAAGTAAAGAGTAAAATCGATTGATTTTACAATCGAAATTTATGTAAAACGTCGTTGATCGACTCGTGGATCCTTAGAATCCTTAAATAATTGAAAAGATAATATGTGTGTTTTGACATATTTTGCATGTTTTAAAACAAAGCCTATGTAACGATTGTAGGTCAATTACAAAAGCAAATCAACCTCAATTTCCTTTAAAACTAATACTTTTAATATCCCGGATAGAAGTCCTAATGAGCAACTTATTTTGCTATCTGTACAAGTGTCACTTTCATACGAGTTATTCGCGGAAGCTATTGAAAAATGCCATATAGTCACCGTCAGGTTTCTGACTGTTGAAAGTTATTGATAACTTTCTACGTGTTCTTCCTACATCCTAGTACTAATAGAATTGCCTATGTGGAGACTATTTCCTTATTTAAATGACAGCCGGGTTACACTTTGTCGGTAACATGGCTTGTTTTAGTTATGACTTTGCAATGTCTGTGTAGATTTTATAGGTTTAAATAACGGGTAGTTTTTATTGTTTATATACATATGTTTGTCAAATGAATACGATTATTAGGTGTAAACCCGTACAAAATGGTTTTTAATTTTTATAGTAGGTAAGTATCATGTTATAATCTAAATAGATTGAGTCGTTGAATATGAACCGTATTATGAACATAAACATCACAGTACATTGACATCGGTCAAATTACAAGATCAAGTACATATTATGTGTTTTGATTCTATTTTTTTTCCACTACCTACGTCGAATGTGGCATAAGGCTACTTTTTAAGTAATTAAATAATATGAAGATTTTATCTTCTCTATATCATTTATAAAATTCTCGTGTCACAATGTTAGTTACCATACTCCACCGAAACGGACTGATTCTCATGAAATTTTGCTAGCCAACAGCTATTTTTCATGCACCTGAGTGATAAGAGTAAGTACTTTTACGCTTAAAATGACGCAATACATCGCTCTTCCCTCATACAATAAAACTAATAAACCGTGTACCACGTGCAATGTATTGTTGTACATTCCTCTTGCTGACCGATCAAGATGTAAAAATTACACGCAATTAGAGAGGTCACTGACCGCTCGCACCTCAATCTGATGAGTCATGATTATTTAGTATATCACTAATTCAATATTTTGTATAATTTTGCATTTTAATATGTTATGGATGCATTTATGTAATTTTATGATTATTCATGAAGCGGAAATTTTGTTTGTATGTAACTAAAATTATTGGCTTATGTACTTCGATAAAGATAAATCAACTATACTTAAAATCTAGAAAACCATTATATTAAGACGATAGGGATCAGTAAAAGGTAAAAGAATTAGTTATTTTTTTTTAATCTTACTTTATTATTCTTATTTAAAGATACATTGTCAACTATTGACAAAAGGTCAATAGTTGACAATGTCACCCCCGTAGAAACAAATTACACGATATTTAAATACAGACTAAATAACTACTACCACTTAAATATAGTTTAATAGTCTAGTTATTATCTTGCTTCTCGAAAGAATTAGTTAAAAGATAATTTTTTATAAAATCGATTCCATCTATATCTGCAGAATAAATACAGTAAGATTTTAATAATGTGTAAGTAATTGGTCATAATTTGCAGTATTCCATACACATCCCTTTTCCACTTTCCTTTCATACTATTGCCTGGATGACATTAAAGTTTAACATTTACTAACGACCTTTACGATCCTACACTTTTTTATTGAAATTACAATCCTATAGGTAATGTAAAAAATTCACACTGAATTTATCGACTCTAAACAACACACCGCACCTAACCCTATATTACCTTAAAAAAATCTGCATTTACAGATCCACTTACTACTAAACAAGTTTTCAACCAAAGTAATTTTGTAGCCCAGGGTCTAAATTGCGGGCTGCGGGTGCAGACCACAAGCCTTCCGCATTGTGATGCGCAAAAACATCCCATTTCTGATGCAATGGAAATTGAGTTCGCTCCCTTCGTTTGTTTTTAGATTTGCGAACGTATTTTTGTAATTGGTCATTTGGTCAGGCTTTTCTCAATGAACACAGCATAATCTTCACACATTATCCTGTACTTTGGTATCTTTAAAAACAGCAAAATAATAGTGTTCATAATACCTACATATAACACGCGTTGTTATGAGTGTCTTGAATGAGTATTTATTGCAAATAATCATTGTAAAATAAAGAATACAGCAAACATCGATATCCTAGACGCAGCTCATATCGGCATTAATCAGCTTATTTGCTTTACTACGTAGTAGTTAAAACAACTAAACAGAAATCTTTAAAAGAACAATTTGCTTAATACACATTGTGACTGTATCTACCAAGTACGCAATTAGAATGTACTTTTTTAAATAAAAAAAACATCCAATTCAAACGAAAACTTCTTAAGTTCTTACCATTTTAATCAATGAATACAAAACGCTCCTAACAATGGGTAACGTAAACATAATACGAATACAAATTCGACCAATGATAGTTGATTAAATTTACGATTCAGAGGTCCCAATAGATAAGCAATTTATTTCTCTTGACCCGAATATGTACCGTTAATCTGTGTGCTTGTTCTAGCATACACGTCGAAAACACGTGTCGAAATTAATGGTGCAGGGAATAGTTCAGATTAATCACTTTATAATTAAGTTATAGATGGAACGTGCTTAGTAAACTGTAATTTGTAATGTGACAATTTATAATTTTTGGTTTAACATTGGAATAGAATCACTGCTTATCACTGCTTGTACGCTATTAGAAAACAGTTTTTTGTAAAGTGAAAATAAATCCGTAATTATTAATTATTTCTCGTTAAAAATAAGAATTAAGCATTCCAATGATGTTTCTATTCTACGTCATCGTCATTATTTTTAAGTCCATAGTTTAGGTTCACAACATATGACTACGTTTTAGGACGAATTAAAAATATTGAAGAACATTCTACTATAAAAATGTTTTATATTCAATCGAAACTTAATCAATATATAATTTCCATGTAAATCATATCAGGGTACAGCATAGCTAGAAAGTGCGGCGGTAGAAAGGCGTTCCACCCCGATAACGCGTCACGCTATGTGTATTCCTTAGGTTGAACGGCCTTGCAACAAAATGCATAGAAATATATAATAACGGGACTTTCTGCATATTTTTAATTAAACGCCCAAATATGGATTAGAAGATACCTACAGCGAAGCGAAGCCTTAAATTCGCACCATGTACTCCCCGGGCATAATACTCAGGGGTAAAAAAGAAATATTTTGTAAGAAGTTTTTAAGCTAACTAAATCTTTAAAAAAATTGTCTAGAACAGGCGAAGTCACACAAATCTAGTTTCACACAAACAAACAATCCTATTACACTTATTACGAGTTTACTCAAACCAATACAATGAAACCAGTCCATGCTCAGGTAAGCCAGGTCAAGCTGACGAGGTTTTAATGATGATGCGAATATAATGCTCCATGTTGTGATGTAAGCACTTATGTTATGTTACCTATTGGGTCTAGAATCTGTATACGTTAAGGACTAGATATTTGATGTATTTCGAAATACAGAGGAATAAGTATGGAAGCAAAAGGTTTATATATTGACTGTGAAATACGATTTAGTTTTGGTAACATGAATATTTTCATAGATGTTTATAATTCTGACAAAAACGGTTTTTCTTACTTAGTAGTTCCTTGCTTTTAGAGAGGTAGCGTATGTGAACTATAAAATCATACCTAAGTTGAAAGAACTTGAACAATTTATTGTACAATATTTACGACATAGCACACTAATGGATGCCTGTCTTAATTTAAAATATAACATTTAATTTTAAATACACAAAAGAAAGCACACATTGGAATAACCCTACGCATGTATAAATCCTTATTAAACTAACTCATAACTAATAACTCGAATTATCTCCATCTCTTCAACGCCCTTCCACATTAGGTATAATATTACAGGGAAAGCTGGCTATCAACCAATCATAGCAATTTAGCTGAACACCACAATCGCTGGAAATTGTATCGGCTATCGATTTCTAGCTTTAATAACAAGGCTAAAACGTTCTGCGACATTCATCAGAGTAATGGACGAAGATCAATCAGTTTAGAAATTTACTCATTCAGAGTTAGTGGCTTTTATGAATGTATTACCACTGAATTTGCTTTGGTTTCACAAGTTTATAACCATACTCGGATTATGAACATGAATCTTACTTTCACGATTTAACTACTTAACTGAATTCTGAAATTTTTCTGAGACGAGTGATTTAAAAACTTATCTGGTCCCGTTGTACAACTTTGAGAGGAGAAACTGACTAGCGACAAGACGTCAAATATAACCAATATTGGTTCAAACTAAAACTAAATTAAGGACACAGTTATTTTAAAATTAAGTTTTCAATTCTTCTGATAGTACCTATGTACGATGTACTTTTAAATGTCGAAACATTAAAATACACACTAGTAGTAGAAGTACTGAGATTCGTTACTATTACAATATTCCAATACCATTGCAAATGAAATAATGTTAATAAATTGGCAATACAATTTCGCAACATTTATAATGACTGCGTCTCTGATTATTTGTAAAATATCAAAACCACAAGTTTGCCAACCAGTTGCATCATGCCTCGTTAAAGATAAAGCTTAGTTAGAGCGAAAACTACATGAGTTTGAAATTATTTCAATAGATGATTGCGAAATAATGGATGATTTTTGTGAACATATTAATATAATACAGATCAACTTGGTAAATTTGTCGTTGAATGAATTTAAAATAAACGTGGAAACATTGATGAAGATTTCATAAATGTTTCCATACTTACTTTGCTTGTTAATTTGTTTACTTTGCATTTAAAAACTTTTTAAAATAAAGAGTAGCTGTTTTTACATACGATTACCCAAATTCAAAGACATTTTCTTATACACACATTGAATTGCAGCATTTCTTTCTATTTATGATTTCATATATACATAGTTATTTTATTTGTATAAAAACTGAAGAACAAAATTTTGCAGAGCTATCATAACCACACCTAAGGTCATACCGCGGGATAATAGAAGGTTGTTTAATATGACTTCAACGTGGTTTACCGAAAATGGCAAAAATTGATGTTGACATCAAAACAGTTTGCATTAATTAATAAGAGTACTTAAAGTACGTGATTTTAAACAAAGTTTCTGAAGCATTAGTTCTATTCCAAAAAAAAATACCGTAGCGGAACCAGGACCAATACCTCTTTGAAAGTACGTTCGTATAATTGCCAAAAAGTAGAAGAATATTGTGAATTACAGAATATAATTTTTAAGAGAATTTAATATATCAAATAATATACAAAACATACAGAAATATAATCTACATTTGAACTCTATCCAAAATTGAAAGGTCAATAATATAATGCAATATGAATATTAGTCTATTACCGTGATAAGCTCATATTTTAGTGGAATTGGAAGTTATAACAAAGAATGAGTTAAGGATAATGAACAGAGGCTGGTAAATCACGAAGTTCAGAGACTTATTCGATAAATCGATTGTACGAACTTAGCCCTTAGGCTGGGTACATACAGAGCGGTTGATAGAAATACTATCTTACTAATATTATAAAGTATAGTTAAGGGGTTTAAATGTATGAAGACATAGATACAGAGATAGAATCTTTTAAAGGAAATAAAGTGTGCACAAGTGAAGCTGTTGGCTTTAAAGTTAGTATTGTTCCTTACCTTCGTTGGTTTCACAACTATTTTTGTTTATCCTAAAAGCTTTTAATAATGTATCAAATTAGTGGTAATTTTATTGAATCACACTTAAATTCTGGGTATTTTTTAAATTGATTTCTTTGAATATGACTCAGATCGTACTTGGATTAATTCTTAGAGATGTAATAAAACTTAAAGTGCTTTAACATTATCATATCTTCTTCTTATTGCGTAATTGTTGTCATCAGTAAAACCACTCAATTTGGTTTTTAACCGACTTCACAAAAGGAGATTCTCAATTCGGCCTGTATTATTTTTTTGTTACTTGTATTAGGGATAGACTCAAAAACTTCTGAACGGATTGGCAAAATGCTAATCGTAAAATAACGAAAAGTATCTATAATTATGACTACGTTTCTACGTTTCGTCTATCAAGGGCCTTTGGCGTTAACATTTTACCCGATATTTATCTACCCAACAAGTTCTAAATTGTAATAATACACAAGACAATACTTCGATCAGGCTGATTATGAATACTTACGGTTAAATTAACCAGCTATTAACATAATATCTGTCCAAATTTGACCCGGTTTACTGAAATATTATGTCTTTTCTGAATAGTGTGTCATAATATTATTTATTCATATTACAGCTTTTTACTACGAAAACTATGTTTTAATAATAAGGAGACTGAATTTTGTTTAAAACATGGGAATACTCGTATTTACATGCGTAATAGTTGTGCATAAGTTCATTTAAGTTAAACTGTTTTATTGAACTTTTCTGATTATTGGTCTTAATATTTTATAAATAATTAGAATACATATTTTGTAAAAATACGACAGATTAAAATAATCAAATAAAAAAATCTACGTATTGACAAACGAAACTCCTCTCATATTTGAAAACATCAGCAAAATTTGCCTATACAATCGTTATGAAAACTCAAATTAAAATGTCCCCTACCATAACCACGTGGATAACATTTTTGCACACAACGGTACATCGCGATAAAAACCCACAGAATGCATTCAAATGTGGACTAAATCGTGTGATATGTTAGAGATCATCAAGGAAAGAATGTCACTCTTAACGATGGTATTATAGTGGTATTGAAGTGGTATTCAGTCGTGACAGAGGCGGCACCACCCACCTTTCTTGGGGGTTATTGGGTTACACTGTTATGTGCACCAAAAATCGAGGACCATTTCTTTGTGAGTTAAAGGTTATGGTCATGCGTGGTGATAATCGATTTTTAAAATACCTATAATTTTTAATATACTGTGATGAGCTATAGCTGTTTAAGGATGATCGGTTGTGAAAAGAGGTGTTTAGAGTAAAAATTTTTGCAAATTAAAAACTATTTCAAATGCCACAGATGAAATTAGGTTCTATTGTAATTCTTTGTTGTTCTGAAAACGATTGATGTTCATTTTTATTTTTGATTGGTTATATTACCATGTATTACAGAAGTAATGACGCCTGATTTATAAAACAATACCATTGTTACTTCATAAAATAAAAACTATCTTCTATATATAATATAAAGCACCAGTAAAAAAAACATTACCTAATATTACCAAAGCCAATAAGAAAATTCTCCAATTTATTCGCAAACAAACCATCACGTCCCTACAATCCTGACAAGCGAATTGATAAAGTCTCTTTCAATTGTTGTGATTAATAATATTCAACTTAAATTCACGCCTGAGTTTTTTTGACACTTTTTGGCGCCGCGCGACCCCCCGCTGGCCAGATCGTGATCACACGACGACCCTGTAGTGCAAGAGTTGGATGTAAAAGTTCGTATAATTGTATTTTCTTTAATTACTTTACCATAGGACAATATTAACGTTCACAAGCTCTCAAAACAACTAGTAATGTTGAGACTGTATAAAGTGGTGAACACTAAGAAAGATCACATGTTTTGCTTGTTCTAATTAAACAATGTCATTTTTGTGACCATACAAAAACATGTTACATAAAAGATCATCTCATCCCTGCTTCTATTTCCGTTGAATCTCACACCGAAATATCTGTTTAGAATGAATTTTAGCATCGATAATACAGTAATTGATATTGACCATCGATCCGGACAAGTAAAATTTTGTTTCGAAACTAATAGTATTGAAAAGATTGAAGTGGAAATATGTATTATAGTTCTTTTCACCTATGATGATTCCTGTGACACTTCATCGTG